>PVIU01005738.1:36429-109851 GCA_004026605.1 Ondatra zibethicus | reverse complement strand
TGGGCCTTGGACTTCCAACAGGGCAGGGCACCATGCCCTCTTTCAAGGAAGAAGGGGGAGGGAGGAGGGGTGGGGGGTAGTGGGAGGGGACCGGGAGAAGGGGAAGAAAGGAAAAAAATTTTTTTTTATCTTTAATTATGTTCTTGAATGGAAAAAATAAAACAAAACAATGTATGGAAAAAAAATAAAAAAAAAAAAACCACAGCAGTATCTTGGTAGCTATGGTCAGAATGGCCTTTGGTAATCAAACACCTTTAAAACTATAGTTAGGTGATTGCTGAGGTATCAGAAATTAAGACAACAGAGATTTTTTCCAGTTCCATATGTATCAGTTATTTTTCTATTTTTATGACAAAACACTATGATCTAGGCAACTTACGAAAGGAAGAGTCTACTTGTGCTTATAATTCCAGAAGGATAAGAGTCCATCATGGGGTGGCAGGGGTTGTAGCAACAGATAGCCAATATAGAGACAACAACAACTGAGAGCTCATATATCCAATCATAATCAAGAAGCAGAGAGAGAATGGTAATCATCTTTGAATTCTCAAAGCCCAAACCCAGCGATATGCTTCTTCCAGCAAAGCAATACTTACTACACCTCCCTAATAATGCCACCAAGTGAGGCAACTAACGATGTGACTATGGCACTAACTATGTCACTATGGCAGACATCATTTAACCACCACACCACACTTGCACACTAACAGATGGTCAGCATCCTTAAAAGACCCAGCTTTGTTGTGTCATTTACATTGTAGGTCTAACTCTGCGTTGTAGATTATTTAATGAGATCAGTGGAAGAAACATCCTAAAAGAGAGATTTGATACATAGTGATTTGAGAAACAAATAAAATTATTTAACTTTAATAATTTGTTACCTGTCTTAAAAATATCTTTAAAAACTTCCTTATCACCCACAATGTAGAACCTGTAGATCTGGTCCTTATGGGTCACTCTGCCACAGTTATTTGTTTAGCATGTACTGTCACGTTGTTTTGCTAAGTAAAATTTTGCTCAAATTATGTCTGTCTAGAGAATTCTTTCCTTCAAGAGGATAAGAACTTCATAGAGGTGATCTAAAGGCCCCTAGTGCAGTGGTAAGGTGCTTGCCTAGTACATGTAAGGCACTGGGCTCAAATCTCAGCACCACAAAAATCAAACAAATAAAAAGCCTCATGTTAAGCAACCCCAGATAAAAATGAATTTGAATTATCTTTTATGTACGTTGTTTGAAATAGTTCCAAGTAAATTAATTTTTGTCATTCATGTTCTTCTAAAAAAACCTATTTAATCTATGTGAAATTTGTTGACATGGATATGTGATTACCATTCCAGATGGCATCCATTCAATCCTGTTTCAGATCTATTTTCCATTCACAGATTTGCCATTTTTTCATCTGTTGGTTTGGCTGTGGTAGGTGTTTCTGTTTCCCTGGGGATCTTTCTCAAGATCCAAACATCAATTTTGTGCATCCCTGGTATTGTTCTACTTTTGTTATTTTGTGTTACTCTGAGTCCTACTCCTTTCTTTATCCCTTTCTATTTTCTGGAGAAAAAAATTGAGGACATGATGAAAATCACTCTTTTTCTCTCTTCTGGAGTTGACTGTTACAAGTATTATATATTTACCTCTTTTTAGTAATGACTGAATATAATGATGATTTCTCTCTGTGCATTGCTTATACTGCCAGTCTAAAGGGTTCCACATATATTGCTGTTACTACCATTTAAGACTGAATATTGTATGATTCCTGTTTCACTATCTTCTTTAAAGCCTAGAATAACCAAGGACATCTTTGTTCAGTTCACGAGCTGCAGATTCAAATCACCATCGTCAATTTTATGTTTTCTCTTGATTACATTTGTGGTCAATATAGTGTGAATTCCTTAGAAACTGGTTGAAGCTGGATTTGCAGTTTAGTTTAGAATGTTCATAAATATTATATTTGTTTTTTGATTCTTAATTATCTAACTGTATTTAGTGGGCAGATTCCTCAGCCAAAGTTTCTGCGACTTCAAAATTTATAAACTTATAAGTGAATAAACATAATTCGAAAATGACTCACCCCTGATGCTTCTGTCTTTAGCTCTTCATTCCACTCACTGGCTCCTATCCTGGTTAGCCAGGATTATTATATATGTAAACAGAGGAGCTTGAATGAACAATGTTTAATGTAGCTTTAATGTTTTAAACTTTACCAGGAATTCATGAAAATAATATTTTTTAAGAGTTGTGATTTCTTTTGTTTATTTTAACCTTTTCACTACAATTTCATAGAGCTATATCCTGTTTGGATCACAGCCACCCTCCATTGCTCTTTCTTACCCCATTCTACTCCTCCATCGGGGCAATTTTAAACTTTCCAACTATCAATGTGTGTTCCTGGGAGATGTTTGGTTTGGTTTGGCTAGTGAGACACTATTTGAAAAAAGTTTATAGATTGAAAATAAAGATCTCACGACTTTTGAACATATTCAAAGTACTTGGTCCATTTGAAGGCAACAGTGGACCACCCAAAACATGACAGATGACAAAGCAGAAAACTATGGAACAGTTCTTGCCCAGTGCACAAGACACCCTGGCTTTGAACCAACATTTTTTTAATGCAAATTACAACTATGCAAACTGGGAAACATTTTTTTTACTAAAAGATCAAATTCCTAATAAAAATGCTAGATTTTACCAATAATTCATTTAGAAAAATATTATATGTAAGTAATATTCATTGAGTAAATATGAAGTATAAGGATGGGTAAACTTTGGAAATTTGATAATAGCCATTTTAGTAAAAGTTTAACCAAAGGCAGAGCTGACGTTGGTGCCTCTCCGCCTCTTTCACTTATTTCTACTAACAATGGGGAGCTCATCTATTTCCTCTTTCTGTTCTCTGCTCCAAGAACCATGCCCGGCATAGTATGTAATCCTGGCACATTCAGCGACAGGGATGAAAGAAGGGCCTCTTAGAGGTTTCACATGATCTCACAGCCTGCAAAGAGCTTGGAGGCTGGAGCAGACCAGGAGTCAGCAAATGAGCAAGACAAGATGACAGAACATCCCAGGCCAGGCATGTCCAAGTGTTTTGTCAGCTCTCCAGTTGATACTTTCTTTCCTGAACTCAAGAGCAGAAAAGCAGGGCCTGCAGGAGAAGCTACAAATCAGTCAACTAATCAGTCTCTAATTCAGAACAACATAGTTTGTAGGCAGTGCCTGGATTCGACCCTGAGGTTGTCCTAACAAAATAGGAACCCTGTGTCAATCCACACTAGCGCTGGTGGTAGCCACAGAAAAGCAACAGGGAAGGAAGCTGTTCCTCTCTGGGCCCATCCCAGAGGTTCAGCACCTGTGATCATGTGATTGTTGGTGACCAAGGTTATGCAGCTTTATGAATTCGTCTTATTTTTCTGCTGCAACAGAGAAGAGACAGGAAGAGAAAACAACCCTTTAGCGAGCTGGCTGCGGGAGGGTGACGGAGAGCATTTGAGGTTTTATTGCTTTTATGAATTCCTCCTGACTCCCCATTCATCTAGCCTGGGAAAACACCTGTTAAGCTCTGGAGAGCTAGCCAACCCCTTCTACATAAACAGAAATAGAATTCCCTTAAGGTGTTAGAGGGTGCACTTGCAGCAGCATTTCCTGCTTGTTCTCCTTTTCTCTATTTCTGTTTCAAAATTTCAGTGAGTTTTTCTCCAAGAAGGCTGTGCACAAATGAATGTGTAGAAGCATTGACTCTGTATCGCAGTGTAAGGCGACACATGTCTAAGAGGTATGTGGAATAAATCCCCCAGGGTGAAGGCAGGAACAAGCTAAAGCAAGCTCTGAAGATTAAGACCTGCTAGTGTATCATTACCACAGTCAGCCCAACCCCCTGAGACCCATTCTAAAATGGAATATGCATTCAGACTGGTAGTGAGGCTTTGCCACCAGGTAGAGATTTAGGGCCAGAGAAGGCCAGTTTCAAACCTGATTTATTTGTCTTGTTTGTACATCTGCTGGGCAGGAAAGAACTGCACTAGAGGAGGCTCTTTTTAACAAACCGAAGGATGGGGATAGGACATGTGGAGGGTGGCAGGAGGAGGGAAGAGTGGCACGTGGAAATTTGTCAGACCTTATTTTCATGTTTGTAAAACAATCCCAGGAAAAGAAATTTTTTAGACTCTCGGAGCGCATGAAATTTATTCCTAAGACTATTGCATGAGATTTTATGCTTTCCAGGTAAGTTTGGTAATTGTCAATAAGGAAGGAAAGTATTTTGCTCCTCTCAATACTGACTTCATTCATATCTTGATGTGTTGTGAGTGATGATGCTACAGTTTGAATATTGTTCAATACCCTGCAAAGTCTATGGCTATATACTGCCACAGTGTGTGGTTGAGGGCTCAGGTCATGGGGGCTCTAATCTTATGAACCATTATTGGAAGCAACCTAACATGACAGGTTTACCTCGACAGAGGGAGGACCGGCTCCATGCTCAGCTCCTCCGCACACAGCTTGCTGTCATTGTGCTATCATGAAAAAAGTTCACAAGGTTCTCACCTGACCACACCTTGGTTTCTAGACCTTCTGGATACCAAAATTATAGGTCAAATAAAACCCATTTTTAATTGCACATCTCTTATTCTATGAAAGTAAAATGGACTAAACCATACAAGCATGTGCTACTGCTTTTTTTAAAAAAACTGTTTTTCTAATTAATTTTTTTCTGTGACAAGGTCCATTTATATAACTCAGGCAGGCCTTAAACTTGTGTCATCTAGCCTCTGATCCCTGAGTACTAGGATTATAGGTATGCACCACCAGGTCTGGCTGATTTTTCTTTATCACATATAATTTAAATGTAACTTTATCACAAATTGCCTATAAATTCAGTTTTTGAGATACGGTCTTTGTGCTACCATTGTGCTACCTTGATGCTAGAAGGGCTAGCAAAATTTTAGTCCCTCTCTCTATTTCACAGATGAAGAGACTGGGAACCATCTAAGGGTAGTTCTCAAGGATCAGGGTTCTTTCGTGACTTCTTAAGCTTCTTAATAAAGGAATTTTAAAATGAACTCAAAAGGATGCTTGAAGGCCATTGCATGAAAGCTTAAGAGAGAAACCACAGAACAGAAACTGTAAATATCAGTTCCTGGGATGAAGTAAAGACACAAAAAGGAGAGAGTCATGTCATTTAAATTAGGGTTCAAGAAATTAGGGTTCAGCAATGGCCTTGAGCAACAGTTGAATGGGGAGAAGGGGTGAGTCTTAGGCAAAGAATGGGAATATCAAGAGTGTCTGGAAAACAATGCTTACTTTTTTTAATGTATTTTTTTAAAATACAGTATTGCATCTGTATTTTAAAAAGACATAGAAGAAAAAAGGTACAAATTATGATTTTTGAGATAAAAGTCAAAGAAGTAGACAGCTTTAGTAGTAAAGATCTACAACCAACTATATGTAGGAAAAGATTCCTTTGGTGTATGCGTACATTTTCTCATAAGGGAATTATCATGTGATGTTTTCACCAAGGGCCAGAATCAAAAAGTTCAGACTCCATTCCTTTGAGCAAGAGGAAGTAGTTTTCCCTTGATTAGCCTCAGCAAACCCTTTACCTCGACCTTTTCATATGCTAGTTTAAAACTTTAAGAGGGGAAAAGTGATGCTTCCCTTCCTGGGTTGCCAGGGAAATGGGAGATGGGGATACAAGGATGATTGGAAGGAAGGGATCTGTCCTCATTAGCCTCCTAGTGTGAGTCTAGCTGCCCAACAGTGAGGGCTGTGAGAGGGACACACAGAGGATTAGAATTCCCATTTGGCATCCTTCTCTGACCTAAACAGGAGGCCAGTCAATGACTGCAGGAGGGGAGGTTCACAGTGTGCCTACATTGGGGATTGCACAAAACATGAACCAACATCTGAAGGTTCTCAAACCAGTTTTGGTGATGGATACTCTGAAGTAATTTTTAAATAATTAACAAAACAACTGTTCCTTATTCATGAGGTCACATCAAAGCTGCTCTTTAGGGGAAGCCCCACTGAGCAGAATAATTTTCTCCTTCATTTACATTTCTATAACATTTTGTTCATGACTACATTATAACATTAACACATTTATTTTAATTACCTGTTCAAAAATGTCATCTTCTCACTAGACTTACAATATATTAAGCAGATCAATTCTCTAATTGGTTTTTCAACTTACACATAGTAGGTGATAAGATGTATTTGATGAGTTGAATTGTTGCATAAAACTATGATTGGTATATGACTTTTTTATAGATGTTGCAAAACTATAAACTCATTGTTGCTTTTCCAAGAGTAATTTAATAATATGCATTCGATGCTCTTGCTTTCTCAGGCACTGTGTTAAGACTAAGGACAGAAAGATTAGTAAATCATA
This sequence comes from Ondatra zibethicus, assembly GCA_004026605.1. Lineage (NCBI taxonomy): Eukaryota > Metazoa > Chordata > Mammalia > Rodentia > Cricetidae > Ondatra > Ondatra zibethicus. The sequence goes on along the minus strand of PVIU01005738.1, from coordinate 103,471 downwards.
CATTAACAACATAGTCCTTTCTTGATTCAATAACCTTTCATTTTTAAATGGTCTGTGTGTGTGTGTGTGTACATGCAAAAAAAAAACACTGTAAGTACAATAAAATGAAATTATAGTAATGAAATATAAAGTTAATGGGTCTTTCTAAAGTGAGCTTCTAAAGGAAAAACAAGAGGCACTTCTAAACAAACAGAATGTCATAGGTACAATTTTCCGGACAAGAGGCTGATGAGATGGATCAATGGGTAAGGCAGTTGTCACCAAGCCTTACAACCTAAATTTGACCCCCAGTGTCTTAGGATTTCTATTGTAGTGAAAAGACACCAGAACCACAGCAACTCTTACAAAGGAAAATATTTACTTGAGGTGTAGGCTTACAGTTTCAGAGGTTCAGTCCATTATCATCGTGTTGGGCCATGACAGTGTGCAGGCAGACATGGTGCTGGAGAGGTAGCTGAAAGTTCTATATCTTGCAGACAACTGGAAGTGAACTGGGACACCGTGTGGTAATTTGAACATATATGAGACCTCAAAGTCCACCTCCACACTCACACACTTCTTCTGAAAAACCCACACCTACTCCAACAAGGCCACACTCTTAATAGTGTCACTCCCTTTGAGGATGATTTTCTTTCAAACTACCACACCCAGTAACTGCATATTAAAAGAAAAAAGTTGACTTCCAAAAGTAGTCTTTGGACCTTCATATGAACACCTCAGCATGCAAATATCTATACATATACACATACACAAAAAGTTAATATTTTTGTTTAAAAATATCCCAGATGGGAAATGAAACACATTCAAAGGGCTATTCTTTACTGTGTAGGTTGTATAGATGGAATAAGGACCATATGGGTTGTTACTGTCCTCCAAGTGTTCTATGCTGCAAGCTGTGTCCCTAGGGTGACACTCTTAAGAGCAGGAGTGACCTTTACCAAGTAGAGCCCACTGGGAAGTCCCATGTAAATGAAAGTGCAATCCCTGAAGAGATCCAAGATGGTTTTCCTGATACTAGTTAGTTACAAGAGGATAGTTTCTAAAAATAAAAACAAGATGGTCCTCTATTCTCTCTGGTTTGTCACTCACACCATCTTGTTGATACTAACTTCCACCACAGTTATCCATCTTTGCTCAATGAACTATATTAGTCTGTGATTGAACAAAGCTGAATATCATAGGGTAGTAGCATGTGGGGAGTTTGTTCACTCCCAGGAAGCAAAGCACAAGAGAAGGGTCCAATAGAGCCTTCAAAAGCAACACACCATTCATCTTCCAGCAGTTCCAAAGACCTAAAGCCTAAAGTTTCTACCACTTTACAAAACAGTGTTCAACACTTGAGTCTGGGGGTGATGTTTGAAATTCAAAGCATAGCAAGTTTGCTTTTAAAAGAGTTTTGTGCTATTGTCAGTTATTATTGTTCTTCCATCGATGTGGGATTCCCCTCTATATGCTGTGAATACCATTGGTTAATAAGAAAACTGTCTTGGGCCTGCACAGGAATAGAGATAGGCGAGGAAAACTAAACTGAATCCTGGGAGAAAGAGGGAGGAGTTAGTGAGAAGCCATGTAGCCTTGCCGGAGACAGATGCCAGAACTTTACCGAGTAAGCCACAGTCTTGTGGCAATACAAAGATTAATAGAAATGGGTTAAATTAATATGTAAGAGTTAGCCAATAAGAAGCCAGAGCCAATGGACCAAGCAGTGATTTAATTAATACAGTTTCTATGAGGTTATTTTGGGGTTGAGCTGCCGGGTGGCCAGTAAAAAAAACAGGCAACCTCCTTATTACATTCCGTGGCTGTATAATATTTATAAATAGAAAGTCTGTATGATAGGTATGTTATGTAGAGGAAGAAACAGTTATTGTTGGTCCTGTCCATATTCTGTAGCTGAAGAGCTTTGAATCTATTGCAGGGGATCAAGGGAGACTGCTTCCTTCACTCACGCCTTTCCTTCACTGCTGAGATTTATTCTACTTCATAAATATGCTATGTAATTTTTAAATCTACTATATTATTCAAGAACATATAAGCACATTCCACTACTGCTACTACTCTTTTTTGGGGGTCTTTTTGCAAATCCACTTTTCATTTCTCTTGGGAAAATTCCTAAGCGTGAAATTACAGATCTTTGTTATAAGCACATATGAAGATTGGCAAGAAAATTCCAGTGTTATATGGCATGCTCATACCATTTTGAATTCTAATCAGAGAAGCATGAATATCCCATTTGTTTCATGTCTTTGTTAATAATTAGAAGTATTAGTCATAACCAAAATAGTGAGTGTGGGGTGTCATGTTGGGACTCATTTTAGTTTTCCTTGATGATTAATTAGTTGGAATATCTTTTCATGTGCTTTTGGAAAATCTTGTTTGTGAAGTGCTTGTTCAGGTTTTCCTTACTTTAATTGCCTTTTGGATATTTCTGTCAATGTGTTACATTCATAATCATGCTTGGTGCATAAATAGATTTACTCCATGAGCATATATAAATATGCTATGAAAGTGATGCTAGGAATATTTTAGGTCTTTCACCAAGATGAATTCTACAAACTCTATGGTCTATTCTTTATTTTCTTGGAGTGTTGCTCAAAGGGACTATTTAGTTTTAATGGTCCAATTCATTAGCTTTTTCTTTATTGTTTAATGTTATGATAGGAAATACTGCTTATACTCCCGGCCAAAGAAATCCTCACCCATGCTTTTATCGAGAATTCAGTCTTTCTACGTCCAGGCTTATATTGTTATTTTGAATGCGATTGCTGCAGACTGTGTGATGCGTAAGTTAGGGTGTTTTTACATGTAGATAGTTAGTGGTTTCACCAGCACATTCCACAAGCCTATCCTTCCACATAGTACCAAGGTACCTCAGAAACTTTTTAAAGACCTATTGAACTCATGTCTGTGAAATTATTTCTCCTGTCTGTGCTACCTCCTTTCAAACTGTTCATCTAACTCTGCCTTGAATCTTTTAACTTTCCTCTTTTTGTTAATTAATTTTAACCGTTCTAAAGCCTGTGAATTTCTCAAACACCTTTGACTTGTCAGTTCATCAAAAATAAGCCACAATTCTAACTGGGTTTGTCTCACAGTGTTGTAATTTATTATTTATTCATTCGTTTGTTTGTTTGTTTATTATTTTATCTTGGCATTTTATCCCAAATAGTCAAATAACTGTGTTACTAACTGCAGAACATTTACTGCCTTTGTGCCTAGGCTGCTGCTCTTGATTTTCTTCTGTTAATTAGTATTTACTTCTTTTTTTTTTTTCATGGTTGTAGTACGGAGGAGAGGGTTGCATTCCTAGCGCCCGGTTACCTTATGCCTGAAATAATTACACTGAAACTGTATTCATTGAAATACTGTCTGGCCCATTAGCTCTAGCCTCTTATTGGCTAACTCTCACATATTCGTTTAACCCATTTCTAATAATCTGTGTGTCATGACGAGTCGTGGCTTACCGGAAAAGATTCAGTGTGTCTGACCTGGGAACTTCATGGCGGGAGGCTCTCTCTGACTCTGTCCCCTTCCCAGCATTCTGTTCTCTTTTCCCCATCTGTCTAAGTCTTGCCCTATCAAAAGGCCAAGGCAGTTTCTTTATTAACCAATGAAAGCCACCCAAATACAGAAGGACCCTCCTACACCACATGGTCTCCTTACTAATTTCATGACTTATACACATTCACATGCATGTTTTTTTCTCTGCTTGTCATGCTCGATTGCTTTGTTCTTGCTCTCTCCCTTCTTTTCTTTCATCTTTTTTTTTATTATTGATTTTATTGAGCTATACATTTTTCTCTGATACCCCCCTTTTTTCCCCCTCCCCTTCAATCCTCTCCCATGGTCCCCATGCTACCAATTTACTCAGGAGATCTTGGACTTTTCTACTTCCCATGTAGATTAGATCCACATATATCTCTCTTACGGTCCTCATTGTTGTCTAGGTTCTCTGGAATTATGACTTGTAGGCTGATTTGCTTTGCTTTATGTCTAAAAGCCAGTTATGAGTAGTGAGTCATATGATATTTGTCTTTCTGGGTCTGGGTTACCTCCCTCAATATGATGTTTTCTAGATCCATCCATTTGCCTGTAAATATCAAGATGTCATTATTTTTTCTGCTATGTAATTGTACAACATTTTCCTCATCCATTCTTTGGTTGAGGGGCATTTAGGTTGTTTCCAGATTCCGGCTATGACAAACAATGCTGCTATGAACATAGTTGAGCACATGTCCTTGTGGTATGATTGAGTATCCTTTGAGTATATACTCAAAAGTGGTATTGCTGGATCTTAAGGAAGGTCGTTTTCTAATTCTCTGAGAAATTGTCATACTGATATCCAAATGGTCTGTATCAGTTTGCACTCCGTAGCAACGCAAGAGTTTTCCCTTTACCCCACGAACTCTCCAGCATAAGTTATCATCAGTGTTTTTGATCTTGGTCCAAGACGGAATCTCAGAGTTGTTTGGATTTGCATTTCTCTGATGGCTAAGGATGCTGAGCATTTCCTTAACTGACCTTCTGCCATCTTTGTATTGGATCATTTGTTCTTTTGATGACCAATTTCTTGAGTTCTTCATATATTTAGATCAGTCCTCTGTTTGATGTGGGGTTAGTGAAGATCTTTTCCCATTCCGTAGGCTGCCATTTTGTCTTGTTGATCATGTCCTTTGCTTTATGGAAGCTTTCCAGTTTCAGGAGGTCCAATTTATTAATTGATTCTCTCAGTGTCTGGGGTTATATTAGGAAGTGGTCTCCTGTGCCAATGCATCCAAGTGTACTTCCCACTTTCTCTTCTATGTGGTTCAGTGTGGTTGGCTTTATGTTGAGGTCTTTGATCCATTTCAACTTGAGTTTTGTGCATGATGATAGATATGGATCTATTTTCATTCTTCTACATGTTGATATCCAGTTATACCAGCATTATTTGTTAAATATGCTTTCCTTTTTCCATTTGATAATTTTTGCTTCTTTGTCAAATATCAGGTATTCATAGGTATGTGGATTAATAGCTGGGTCTTTAATTTGATTTCATTGGTCCTCTTGTCTGTTTTTATGCCAATATCAGGCTGTTTTCATTACTGTAGCTCTATTGTAGAGTTTGAAGTCAGGGAATGTGATGCCTCCAGAAGTTCCTTTATTGTACAGGACTATTTTAGCTATTCTGGGCTTTTTGCTTTTCCATATGAAGTTGAGTACTGTTCTTTCAAGGTCTGTGAAGAATGGTGCTGAGATTTTGATGGCCATTGCATTGTATCTGTAGATTGCTTTTGGTAAGACTACCATTTTTACTATGCTAGTTTTACCTACTCAAGAGCATGGGAGATCTTTCCATTTTCTGATGTCTTCTTCAATTTCTTTTTTCAAAGATTTAAAGTTCTTGTCATACAGGTCTTTCCCTTGTTTGGTTAGAGTTACTCTGAGATATTTCATGCTATTTGTAGCTATTGTGAAGGATGATGTTTCTCTGATTTCTTTCTCAACCCATTTATCATCTGTGTAAAGGAGGGCTACCGATTATTTTGAGTTAATTTTGTATCCTGCTACATTACTGAAAGTGTTCATAAGTTGTAGAAGTTCCTTGGATGAATTTTTGGAGTCACTTAATAATAAATTATCACATCATCAGCAAATAGTGAGAGTTTGACTTCTTCTTTTCCAATTTGTATCCCCTTGATCTCCTTTTGTTGTCATATTGCTCTAGCTAGGACCTCAAGAACTATATTGAATAGTTATGGAGAGAGTAGACAACTTGTCTTGTTCCTAATTTCAGTGGGATCACTATGAGTTTCTCTCTTTTAGTTTGATCTTGACTGTTGGCTTGTTGTATATTGCCTTTATTATGCTTAGATAGGATTTTTGCCCCTGCTCTTTCCAAGACCTTTATCATGAAGGCATGTTGTATTTTGTGAAAGGCTTTTTCAGCATCTAATAAGATGATCATGTGGATTTTGTTTTTCAGTTTGTTTATATGGTTGATTACATTGACAAACTTTTATAATTTGAACCATCCCTGTATCTCTGCAATGAAGGCGACTTGATCATGCTGGATGATTTTTCTGATGTGTTCTTGGATTTAATTTGCCCGTGGGAGTATGCCCAAGCCAGGGTCATCTACAGAAAAATAGTGTTGAGCCAGTGACCTCCGCTGGAGCAGGCCTGAAGCAGGGAGCTCCACTGGAGCAGGTACAACGGAGCAACCACTGAGGGAATAGGTGGGAGCCAGAGACTTCTGAGGATCCAGGCGTGAGTCTGGGACCTCCGAAGGAGTAAGCCTTAGCCAGAGACCTTTGAGTGACCGGCTGAGCCCAGGGACATCTACAGAAACATGCCTGAGCTAGCAACCTCTACCAGAGCAGGCCGGAGGCAGCAAACTCCAAAGGAGCAGGTACAAGGGAGCAACTGCAGAGGGAGCCGGCCCAAGTCAGAGAACTCTGCAGGAGCAGGAGAAGGTAAAAGGGAGCCACCACTGAAGGAGCAGGCCAGAACCAGAGACCTCCACCAGACTGGTCAGTGACCTCTCAGTTAGCTGGCCTGTGCCAGTGACATCTGCTGGAGCAGGCCCAATCGAGTGACCTCTTCTGGAGTAGGCCTGGGCTAGCAACCTCTGTCAGAGCAGGCCCAAGGCTGCAACCTCAGCATAAAGAACTCCCAAGTCAAGTAATCTCAGTGGGATAAGGCCCAAATGACCCCTGGTATTGAAGAGTGTACCCCAGGAGCACCAAGTGACCTCCAGGAACACGGAGTGACTAATGGGGTGACTGGAACTGCACTTTCGCCATAATAATCCTCTGATGTCATAGGACAGTTGTAGAAGCCATCATCCTTTTTAGTTGGTACTTCTGCATCCTTTTAGTAGTATATTCCTTACAGGAGAGCTATAAAACTAACCTAATAAATTTCAAAGTGAAGCAGGATCCTTGTTGCTGCTTCCCATGTCTTCTTGGCTCTCCATACCAACCATTAGTGACTGCCAGATTGAATCTACTCATCTCCTGGGTTGTCATGATAGGGTCACAAAGTTTTCCCTTATTACGGGCTAGCCAGGCAAGTTAGAGCCTTCCCAGTTGGTTTCCAAAGAGAACTCAGCAGAAGCACTCAGCCAGTGCCTGCAACTTGGTGCAAAAGCTGGTTTCTCTTAGGCCAACTCAGAGGAAAAGCCTTGGTTGAGTGCAAGTTTCCATTGCAAATTCACAGCTGGAGTTCCTCTCTCAGGGCTGAGATGCAAGGAGATGAAAGAGTGTGGTCCTGACTGGGCTGAGGTCAGGAGGAATGAAAAAAAATGCAATTACTGTGCAGGCATTCTACTTCTATATCATCTCATTTATATGTGTGCCCATGTTAGTTTCCATATTGTTGCAAACTTGGTAATTAACTCCCTGGAGATTTCTGGTGCTACCTCAAATTAAATTGAGGAAACAGCTTCCGTCAAATATTATCAGATCTAGATTAGTATAATATAATGAGGTGGAGGAATATAGAAGTAAATGCTAAAGCGATAGACAATTGAACCCAAAGTAAAAGACAGTATGAAGAGAAGTGAGAGGGAAAGAAATTCCAAAGCATGCTCAAAAATATCTGATATCAGGTTTTTGTCTTTAGGGGGAATTCTACAGAGACACTTGACATGATCTCCTGGGAGTTCAGAGACTCTAGACTGATAGTTAAGGAGCCCACACGGAACTGCATGTGGACAACAGTTGTGTAGCCTGGTCTGTTTGTGCAGCCCCTGGCAGTGGTACCAGGATATATCCCTCGTGTATGGGCTGGCTTTTGGAGCCCATTCCATATGTTGAGATGCCTTACTCAGCCTTGATGTGGGGTGGGGGTCTGGGGGCGGGGGCAAAGGATGTATAGGGGGAGTGACTGGGAAGGTCTTGGTCCTGCCTCAACTACATATGTCAGGCTTTGTTGATACCTCATGGGAGGCCTTATACTTTCTGAGGAGTGGATGTGGGTGGGTTGCGGGGAGGTGCTAGGGAGAGAGAGGAGGGGAGGGAGGGGGAACAGCGGTTAGTATGTAAAATGAAAAAGAAATTTTTTTTAAAAAAAAATGAAAGCAGAGCTGTGCTAAGGTAGGTCACTTTTGACCTGAGAATGAACCCTAGCAGGCACCCTAAATATACATTCCAAAAGTTACTCAAAGTTGAAAGAATTAAGTCAATAAAACAAAAAATTGAGTTTCTCAAAACTAAAAAGCTTAGAGCAAATGAAGTATCTGTACTTTTATTCTACTTGTAAAGATAAATTTCATAATTATAATTATAGATGAAAATTATAGGAATTCCTTTTTTTAGCTACATTTAATGCAATGATGTGTTGTTTTCAGTCTGGTTTCTTCCTTCCTCCCTCCTTTCCTTCCACCCTTCCTTCCTTCCTCCTTTTCTCCTTCTCTTCCACCCTTCCTCCCTCCCTTCCTCCTATCTTTCCCTACAAATTTATAAGATAAAGAGGCTAGTTTAAATGGAACGTGTGAGCAGTGACAGATGCACAGTTTTTAATAATTGTTCCAGTTTCACTATTTGGCACACCTCCCTCATCATGGATTTCAGTGAAGGCTCAGTTCAGTAGGCAATCCACCCTAACTTCTGCCTCAAGCAAACACTGATATCTCTGTATATTTGACTTTCATACATCATTTATGTACTATGTACAGCCGCACATTAAGTATACATTTGTTTTACAGGTGCCACAATCCTGTGTGAACCCATTCACAATCTGTTCCTACATCTGCTTCAGCACATGGATGTGTATGTATCCGTGAAAGTGCTCATCTGTTTTTAATGCTGGACAGTATTAATTATATGATCACATCATCACTCCACTACCATACCAATTGACAGCCTCCTAGAGTATTTTCATGATTAAATATAATCACTTACACAGACAGTTTGTAAACACGCAGTATCAGATTGAGGACACCATCCTCTAATCCTGCTTTGTTGAAGGGCATGCACGTGTGTATGCAGGTGTGAGTGTGCCCTGTGTGTGTTTTTCTATTATATTGTGAAGTGGTAAGCTGCATTGCTTCATTTTTAAGTTTTGAGCCTACTTTGAATTAGAATATAATTTACTTACTTATAGGAGTCAGCCATGATAAGCTAAATAGAAACAGACCATCCAAAGGAAGTTCTTTGCTTCCAACCATTATCACCTGACAGAGTAGGACTCAACCATCGATAAGTTTAATGGAAGCCTGAGTCTCAGTTGTTCACCCCGAATACCTGGTTGCAGGAAGAACCACAAACTGAGATTACCCAAGCACCACCCAAGAGCAGACCATCCAAAGGAAATGCCTAATGTTGCAGATAGGACCACCTGCCAGCACACTGACCAGTACACCCCTAGACAAATGTCAGCCAATCAGGGGTCTTAAACCTCAGAAATCCCTCACCTCCACCTTTACTACTATAAAAACTCAACTTTAACTGGGCTTGGGACTCTCTGTTTATTCCAATATGTTGGACACACAGAGAGACCGAGTTTGCAAACTTGCATAAAATAAAAGCTCTTTGCTTTTACATACAGGACTCGGTCTCCTCGTTGGTTTTTGGGGGACTTCGGAAATCGGGGCATAACACTTACCATTTGATTAGTTCTTACACAACTCCGATTGTGTTTATTAATACTTGCTGTGGATCTTTGAACCCACGCCAGCTCCTGAGAGTGACCTTAAGTGCTGTTCTTTCTGTGCTCTTTGGGCCCTTTTTGATATGAGAGGCTGTTCTTGATCATGAAATAACTTGGGGAATATTTCTCCTTTTCGATTTTCTGAAATGTTTTATTTAAGGTTGATGTTATACTGTCTTTAAATGCTTAATAGAAACCATGAGTGAAAAAGAAAAATGGTCTGGGAGAACTTCTTCAACTTCCTTAATAGATATGGAGCTGTTTTGATTTTTTAAATTGTTCCTTTTGGTGACTTTTTATTCAAGAAAACATTTTATTTTATCAACAATGACTAATTTTATAACACCGTAAACAACTTAGCAATGTCTTTCTAATCTGTGGCATATTCCTCCTTTTGCATTTACTTATTTATTATTTGAGGACAAGTGCTGTACAGCTCAGGCAGTTGTGACTCACTGTTTAGTTGAGGGTGATCTTGAACCCCCAGTCCTCCTGCATCTACCCCTAAGTGGTGGGATCTAGGGCTTGAACCACAGCTCTTGATTTATGCAGCACTGGGGATCAGACCAAGGGACTCAGGCCAGGTGGGCAGGAACTCTCCCCACTGAGCTACATTCACATTTTGTGTTTATTCCTTCACTTTTAAGTCAGTCTCCCACTAAGTAGCCCAAGTTAGTACTGAACTTCTTTAATGGCTTTAACTTCTGCTTTGTTGCTGCTTGCTCTGTGTCTTTTTGGCCATGCAGTATGTTTGCTCAACTGTTTTAATAAAGTGATTATTGTATTTGGAATCGTTTGTTGAAATATAAACATGTGATAAAAATCAGTGATTTTATATAAAGGCAGTCTTTGTCCTGAAAGAGTTTACTCACTGTGATCATCTCCACTTAATATTTTGTTTTTCATGCTTTTAAGCAATGTATTCTCTACTTGAGATATTTACAAACTTCAATCTACAGATCATATAAACCAAATGAACTTCAGTACCTATTCTGTATGAACTAAAGATGCTTTTTTCTTCAGGTTTATAAAGTTACCCCATCACCACCACCCCCCAAAAAAGGAAAGAAAAAGACTTTAGGGATCATATGTGACACCTCTAACTCTGAATGTCCACCATTTCATCTTTTATAACTAATGTTTGCCAACCTCTAATCTAGCTTAGTTTAAAACATAGCTACAGGAGATGATGCACCGGAGGCTGGCATAAGTGACTCTTGTAGATGGTGGGTAGGGTTCCCTTCACCACAGTTTCTGTGGGGCTGGAAAGAAATATATGACTCCTGGCAATAATCCTCAACCAGGACTCAGCCTACAGGGTTCTCCAGCTTGACCAAGTTCTGGATAAGCACCACAGCCATATGCTGGGATTCACCTATTGTTTGACTTCTTGTCATGTCCAGTCTCACTTCCTCCCTCCCTTCTTAATGTTTCATGGTATTATCTCCAAAAATAACACATTCAACCTATGTCTCATTGCCCAGAATATTCTTTGTAATAAATATTTCCTACTTTTTCATTCCTTCTTGGGTTGTACACAATTCCTTAATTGCATGTGCAAATTAAAGACCTGTAATTTGAAATGAAAGACTGACACTTTGGGTGTTCTCAAAGATCCAACTATATAATTTAAAATCTCTCATATTATTCTTTTGTCACAAGTTTCATACAGAACACAAATAGTTTACACCTAATTTTTATTATTGAGCATTTTCTCCTTCAATTTCACACATGAGTTGAACATGTTTATCCAGTGACTATTCACTGCTAAAGACTCATCACTTAAGACACACTACAACAATTTCCAACGTTAAATTTGTACACATGACTGTGGGACTGGAAAATTTATTTTTTCTCTCTTTCTACCTTATCATTAGCCAGGTCAAAATAAAATTAGATTTTCAAATAGCTAGAGAAATAACCTTTCAGGAAAAGAAAAATGTGCATCTGCTAAAACCTATGCTTAGAGATTGGAAAAAATGCTTCAAGGGTTAAGAATACTTGCTGCTTTTCCAGAGGATTCAAGTCACCCCCATTATCCTCATCAGACAGCACACAACCAATTATAACTACAGCTCTAGGGGACTGATGCAGTCTGTTCTCTACAGGCACACATAGACTTATGGTACACAGATACATACAAATTAAAACAAATCAGCGAGGTGATAGTGGTGTCTTTTTCCCACCATCTAAGAGAACAACAAAATGAACCTTCCTACAGCTGAGATCTTTTAATGCAGTTCCTCATGTTGTTGTAACTCCTAACCATAAGGTTATTCAGTTGCTACATCATAACTGCAGCTTAATTAATGTTATGAATCATAATGCAAAATTGGTATGCAGGACATCTGATATGCAGCCCCCATTAAAGGATCATTGGACCCCCAAACAGGTCATGATTCACAGGTTGAGGACCACTGTTTTAGACACTGTTCCCTTCCTTCCTTTCATTTCTCTCTGGAAATGTTAATATATATGCCTTTCTTGGGACTCAGTATAATTTTATTTGAATCAATTATTATACTATTAAGCAAAAATATGAAAGCAGATATTTCTAATATTTTCATTTCCCTAAGATCTTTAGATGCCTATTGTTCTGAATAACCATATATCCTGCATCTGTAGTTCCTGTAATGAGCAGGACATACACCTAAGACTTAAACTCATCTACAGATTATTAACATGCCCCTCTTAATTCCCTTTTAGAACTAGAAAGTGAACTATGAAAGTTTTAAAAACCCTCAACAGACATCAGACAATGTAACAGTCAATGGGAAAATGGAAGAATATTTTACATTATTCAATTCCGACAATTTCTGTAAACATCTTGACAAAGCTGTCATCTTCTATTGATCAGTTTAGTATGTCATTCTCCACTGGAGCAAAACGGTAATAAAATGAATGCCATTAAGTGTTCAGGGGTCCTGTTAGCATATACCACCCAAGACAGGCCTCTGTGCTCAGAATACATCACATTTATAAATATAAATTCTCTCATCCTTTCCTAAAATTGTTCTTTGTCTGACATCAGTGTGAGTATGTTTCTGATTCTCATCTTGTTCTTCTTTGTGCATTTGCCTCCCACTTCCACTCTTGCAAGGGTGATATATTTATATCTTCACTTTGAGTCCAGAGACAGCAGAGAGAATTGGATTATCACACCGGGGGCCTGACAAGGCTGTGACACCTCACTCTGTTCCTGCACACTGCCTTCTATTACAGAACTGGAGCCTGTCCTTGGAAAAGTTTTCTGTTTATTTCTCACTTCTGAGGACCTCAGTGTCCTTATGATTCTCTATTACCTAAGTTCCATCAGCTACAAAAAAAAAAAAAAAAGGCATGAAGCTGGGAAAAACAAGCAGCCTTGGTGTCTGAGAAAACCTGCTTCTTCTCAATTAATGTGGCACATCATTATTTTATAGGTGAATAGAAACATCTGGAAAATAAGTGTTTCCTCCCACTGACCTTTGTGACAAGGAATCAAAGCTTTTAGTCAGTAGATGCTGTAGTTTGACGGCAGGTCCTGTTGTCTGATTACGTTTTCCCAATGAAAAGTAATTTACGCTTGGAGCCTTCTGTTTTGACCTTTTGTAAATCAGGAAAATAATGATGATGTTGTTGATGATGATGATAACAATAATAACCCTTGACCAGGCAGGAATGAAGTAATGCATGTGAAATGAAGCCTAAATCATTTTGCAATGTATTTTGGGCTTGGGCCAACCCAAGAAATCCTTCTAAGGTGTTAGTAATGCTGACTGCTAAGGAAAAAAAAGACAGGATGTTATGAGACACGCCAGAGTATTTTCCATGGGAGAAATGGGCAGCATTAAACCAGGAGACTGGGCATTTGTTCCCTCCCCCCACCTAAGTTTCACAACCCGTTGATTTTTCAAATGACCTAAGAATGGGTCTTATGCACTGGTAGAAGAGAGGCCATGAAGGGACTATAGTGGCACTCCTGCTTCCTATGAATTTCAAGACTGTGACAGAGAAGTTTCTTGAAAAGAAGGAAACAATGTCCTATGCATTTGTCAGAGGGAATTTCTACTTGGATTGGAACTCACCAATGTAGTTCTTGAGACTTTAAAGAAAGCATTTAGAATTGATTGTGGGGAAGCTTGGCAACCTGCCGTAAAAGGCCACTAGGCAGCTGCGGTTCTCAAGTACAAACACCCAGTGTGTCATTCATCTTTTCTACACCCTACTAAGGCTCCCCATAGGGGACCCATTTCTGCTGGACACCATCCAAATCTTTCCCAGATGGTTCTTCCTCTTTCATCCATGCCGTCCTTGCTCCTTACCTACTCTTGGCTGGCTTTCCTGAATTCTTGCTCAGGTCTGAGTAGTGTGTGGAGAGTGATATTTTTTAGTATGTGACACACACATATTTTGTGTTCAGCATCTCTAACATTGCCCCTCCCCATTAGGAAGTAAGTGCTGATCAAGCGACTTGAAATGAAAGTACTGTGTGAAAAGAACAGTCTCCTAAGGCAACTGAAAGGCAGGCAAGGGGGCCTTTGTGCTTTTCTTATGCGATGTGACTGTCAGAAAGGTCACGTGGGCTCTCCAACTTTCAGCAGAGAGTGACTTCAGCTTGCAAGTCTCCAGGGAGTTGTCTTTGACTTCCAGGTCCTTTCTTGTATCATAATTTTAATCATCCTCTTGCTGCAAAAGTCAGGGACTCAGATGTGTTTAACCATTTCATAGCAGGGCAAGCTACGCAGTCATTTGCAAAACATGAAAGACTGAAAATAGCAGGATATCATTTGGAAAAACACAAAACTTGGGTTCATGATTTGAAGTATGTTATATTTTGTCATATTTTCAAAGGATATTATTTCATTGTAGATTATTGACATTTTTTCTAGTGTTAAAAATAGAGCAGATAGTGCCATACACAAATGAACGTTTCACAAAATGAAGAAATGCATTTCATTAGAGGTAAAAAGAACTTAAGGAGTTCACAGAAAATGTTATTTGAATTGTGTGCACTAATGTTCATTTGTGTGTGCCAGTGTGTGCGCTTAAGTGTAGAGGGTCTGGGCAACTTCATCTAATGTTTCCTCAGGTACTAACTATCTTTCTTTTTGAGAAAAGATTTCTTTTGTCTTTTTTTATGTGTTCCACTCTGTGAATATGAAAATACTATGCCACAAAAGCGTACTGTGGTATTTCCCTGTCTTGTCTCCTTGTCATGTTCTGGATTGCTGAGGATCCGAAGAAGCATCTTCAACAGTTCAGGTGAAACGATTTCCATGTGAGAATTACACTTTACATGGCTGACAGTAAATCTTTGAGTGTAATCTTTTTTAAAAAGTGCCAGAGGTCCTGAGGAAATAATTCAATGGTTATGAGTTCTGGCTATTGTTCTTGAGAACCTGGGTTTGAATCCCAGCACTGATGTGATGGTTCGCAATCATCTGTAACTGCAGTTACAGGAAATACAAGGCCCTCTTCTGGCCTCTATAGGCTTTACATACATGTAATGAACAGACATAGACATGGGCAAAATATTCATGAATATAGAATAACAAAATATACTTTAATTGCCACACAATATTTTCTTGACAAAAGGAAGAACGACATTAGGAAATGAAAGCAGGGGAAATTGCCTATCTAGAATATTCTCAACCTGGGCAGTTGAACCCAGCTTGTATTCGGACCAGAGGAGGATCACTTGCTTCTGCAACTCAGTAGAGGAAAAAAATCTATCATGTAAAAAAGCTACAAGCCATTCTTCATGTTAAGTCCACTAGCATCCTATACCTCACTGATTCTGTACAGGATCAGTTTATTTTCTTCCCTAGGGGATATTGGACAATATATGGTAATATTTTGAGGTGCCACAATTTGGGGAAGATGTACAGTTATTGCTAGTATCTGTTGAGGAATATGAATTAAAGATGTATTTCATCCTTTTGTGCTGTGGAATATTTATTTAATGATGCATAGATGGTGTAGGAGGTCCTTCTGTATTTGTGTTCTTTCATTGGTTAATAAAGAAACTGCTTTGGGCCTGGTGATAGAGCAGAACTTAGGTAGGTGGGGAGACAGAACTGAATTCTGGGAGGAAGAAAGCAGAGTCAGAGAACCGCCATGGAGATGCCAGGTCAGACATGCTAAATCTTTCCTGGTAAGCAATGACCTTGTGGTGAACACAGATTAATAGAAATGGGTTAAATCAATATGTGAGAGTTAGCCAATAGGAGGCTAGAGCTAATGGCCAAGCAGCGTTTAAATGAATACAGTTTCTGTGTGATTATTTCAGGTGTAAGCTAGCCAGGCAGTCGGAACAAAAGGGCCCGCTCTCCATGCAACACATAGATGTGTTTCATTCTTTTATGCTGCATTTGTTTAACTCTGTGAAGCTCTGTTACTTTGCCTGTCTAAAACACCTGCTTGGTCTACCAAAGTGCTGAATGGTCATTGGTCAATAGTAGGCCTGGGAGGGATACTCAGGGCTTCCAGGCAGAGAGAATAAATAGAAGGAGAAAAAGAGAAAAGGGAAAAGTAATAAAATGAGGAGAGGAGTATGCCAGGGGCCAGCCACGCAGCCAAGAAGCCAAACACAGAATAAGAAGGAAAGAAAAGATATACATAAATAGAAAAAGGTAAAAACCCAGAGGTGAAAGGTAAATGGGATCATTTATGTTAAGAAAAGTTGGGTAGAAACAAGTCAAGCACCAAGGCTGGACATTCATAGGTAATAATAAGTCTACATGTGATTATTTGGGAGCTGGATGGTAGGACTCCAAAGAGTAAGAGAATAAAATATAAAACAGAACAAAGCAAAACAAAAAAACTACAAATATCTAGGAATGAAAATTTACTTATGATGATTAATCTTGTTTCTCAAGTTGAATTCATCTGGAAGCTATTAAGATTCAAGCTGCTTGGCATTCTTATGAGGAATTTTCTTGATCAAATTATCTGATGCAAGATTATTCATTCCAAATGATGGTGGCACTATCTGCTGGCTACCCAGACTATTGTCATTGGCAAAGTTTCATTATCCTGTTGTTGTGTCATTTCTTCAATTGTATAAGAACCAACTTCTTAAGGCTTTCAACAGAGGCTTAAGGCAAACAGCTCTCCAGGAACTCTTTAGGCTTTCAGTACCAGAATGGGCCTACAGTGACTCTTAGTCTTGTAGATTGAGGAGCTATTGGTTTCCTGGCCTCTTCATTGTAGTAAAATCATTGTTGGACTACCTGGAAGCATGTTATGTAAGTCAATCTAATAAATCTCCCTAAAATATATATTCATTCTATCAAATCTATTTATTTAGAAAGTCCTGACCAATAAACATGATATAATGCCAAACAACTCCACGGAGCATAAAATTTGAATTATCCTACCAAAACTCAGTGTAGTAAGAGAGAAGCAGGCAGGCCGCGTTCCTGGTGCCTGGCTCCCAGCCGTCCAGCACAGGGCCCCTTGTTCCATCCTGCCCGGGTAGCTTATACCTGAAATAATTGCACAGAAACTTTATTCATTTAATTACTGCCTGGCCCATTAGTTCTAGCCTTTTCTTGGCCAACTCTCACATCTTAAACTAACCCATTTCTATTAATCTGTGTTTACCACAAGATTGTGGCTTACCAGGAAAGATTCAGCATGTCTGACTCTGGTGATTTCATGGTGGTTCTCTCTCTCATTCCCTTCTTTCTCCTAAAATTCTCTTCTGTGAAATCTGCCTACCTGATTTCTGCCCTATGAAAAGGCCAAGGCAGTTTTCTTTATTCAACCAATGAAAGCAATACAAATACAGAAGACACTCCTACACCACTCAGCTTGGTCTTGAAGTAGGAGAGCCCTTTATTGACCTAGTAAACTACTCATTGTCAGTCTTCTTTCCATGGAGACATGCAGTGTCTCGTGTAGATGATGAATTTGACAAGAAATTAGGATAAAGATCTAGCTGTACAGCACTGCCAATGATCATGAAGGCTTGAATAGATAATTTGATACAATATTTAAGGATATAATTGATTTAAAATTCTTCCAACAAACATAGTCAACTCTTTTATGAGAAATGGGTGTGCTCTTCAGTTCCTAGAAAGAAAATTATCAATTACTTTGTTTCACTGATTGTAATATTCATACCATTTTTTACATTCTTTTTTCTTTTTTGGTTCATTAATTTATTATATAGAGTGTTCTGCCTACATGTATGCCTTCAAGCCAGAAGAGGGCACCAGATCTCATTATAGATGGTCATGAGCCACCATGTGGTTGCTGGCAATTGAACTCAGGTCCTCTGGAAAAGCAGTCAGTGCTCTTAACTGCTGCGCCATCTCTCCAGGCCCCCAATTTTTTTTACATTCTAACACTTCTAAAATAGAAATTTATCATATTATCAGCATAATAAAGTATTGTATACTGTTTTATTGTCAGTTATAACTTATTAGAATATGAAATCATACTGTCTCTTGCTGGATGCTCTTGCTAGAGTGTCATTAAATGCTGATTGTATATTTACCCCAGGATAGGCAGTAAATAAAACCAAAAAATTTAATGCATCTAAATAATAAATTTTGTAGAAATGAGAATTAGTACCTTTTGTCTACGCATAAAGTCTCTCCTTTTTACTCAGCAGGAAGAGACTGAGTAGTGATAAAACATTAGATTATCAAACTACATTTAATAGTAACAAGGGATGTATAACACAGTAGTAACATATATGGACTTTGGCCTCTGAGCCTAAATAAAATAATGAATTTAAATACACAGACTAGCATCTGCAATGCAAAAACAAACAGTAACTGTTTACTATCACTACAGTATACATGGTACTCTGACAATCATTTCATATAATTGACTCCATCACACTTTTCCTGTCTTTGATGAGACTCATGGATGAGCTGACTCCACATCTGGAATCTTAATATGGCTGCACTCTTGCCCTTTCTTGGTGGTAGGATGTTTTTCTTGAAGCCCACTAGCATAAATAACCAATACAGGAAAACCATTTCATTTATTCATATAAGGCAATTGTCAAACAAACTCATTAAGATCAATAGAAGTCCACATAGAAAGATACATTCACTAGTGACTATTGCACACATTGTAAATTCTCAGAAGGATTCTGCATTCTCAGAAGAAGTGACATTTACCCAATTGCTATTCCTCTTTCTGAACTTAGTGAAATGCACAAAATCAACTTCGGAGGTATCCATTAAAACAAACTGTGAGGCAGGTGATATGTGATCTAAGAAAAGTTTTATCAAAAAAATTTCATTGGCTACTTATCAATATTAATTTGCTTCTAAATAAATGAGCAAGTGAGCAGTCTTAGGTAAATTAGATATCTCTGGTCCCTCAAGGTAAAGTGAAACACTTCATTGCTTTGGTAATCTGAATTTTGCTGGTTTTAGGTTGATAAGACTGGAAAGCAGGAATGGGTTTTAAATTTGCTATATTTATTAGGTATCTTTTGGTTCAAAAATAGTGTCAAAATTTAAATTTATATTTTCATATAGTTAAAGGCTGCTAATTATTTAATAGACAATACAGAAGTGATAGAATTTCTCAAGGTTTATCATACTAAAAATGACAATATGAGTTTCTATGCTGATAGTGTAGTCTACATATTTTATGCAAAAACACTTACAAAGGGAGTCACCAAATCTGCATAGAATATCCTTGTTAAAGCATGTAACACTTCCCCATGGTGGTAGATTCTTGACAACTGGGTGTTATATTGAAGAACCTAATATTTTTGTGTCTGTATCAGGAATACACATATTGAACACCTTTTTTCACATGTATAGGTACAGTAGATCAGTTGGTACTGCTCTTACAGAATTCTGAAACACAGAACAGTGAAGTCAGATTTTTTTTCAGTTTTTTTGAGACAAGGTTTCTCTGTGTAGCTTTGGAGCTTGTCCTGGAACTCGCTCTATAGACCAGACTAGCCTCAAACTCACAGAGGTCCACCTGCCTCTGCCTCCCAAGTGCTGGGATTAAAGGCATGTACCACCTGGTAATGGAGTCTGCTTTTATAAAAGGAAGCTAAGAAGAAACACTTTTAAAATACTCATAAAAATATTTAATGTAATGGGTACACTTTATCTGGTTTCACTGTTTATTCATCTAGAGCAAATCCTCCATCACAGCACCTATCTAAACGTTCTTTAAACACCTTATGTATTAGTGACATGAAACTTCTATAGTTTTGTATACTTTAAATTATCATTAATATAAATACATATTATTGTAAATAGATAGACCATAGAAATCAACTGCATTTGTGAAGCAGGGAAGTCTCAAAACAATAACCTCCATGATTACTGCACAGAAAAGAAACTCTAAAGCTACTGTGCTAAAAGAGCAAAAGAGTATTTATCAGTGAAAGATAGGCAAAGTCAGAGAGTCACCGGAGGGAGTATGCACAGTGCTTCTTTGATGGATGCTGCAGCTACACTGTAGATTGTGCCTTCAAAAGCAGTTACCACTCATCTACATCACATTTCTATTTCTGAGTTCACATGCTATGAATGTGATTTGGATCATCTGTCTTTCCAACTAGATCTAGAGGTGTGAAGATGCATAGCAGTGAGGAACCGTGAGCCATAGACAAGCTCAGTAAGGACCATAGCACAAAAGTCCAAGCTGTCACAGAGAGTGACTACCTCTATTACGATCATCTTCCAATTGGTTTTACAATATTTTATTCTTTTTTACTACTACCCTCAGATGTGATGCACGACCCTAGCATTGCAGGAAGTTAAAGAAAGAAAAGACTGGTACCAAATCACCTCAAGTTCTGAATGTAAGATTATAGATTTATTTATTTGGGGTGACAAAGCAATTTTCTAGCTTAAGGATGTTGTTCTTATGAATGAATGGTGACCCTAGAAATATCTCAAGTTCATAGATTTTTTTTTCAAATTCAAAGGCTTCAGTAGTGCAATGGCAATCTAGCTTTGGGCATTTATTCATGGTTGAGCATTCCGGTTGGATGGGAAGACAATGTTACTGAGGGAGAAATTACACGTTAAAAGTAGCTTGCAGTCTTGACCCTGCATGGCTCTAGACCAGATACTTTATTTCTCTTGGATTCCACAGCTGTGCTGTTGCTTTGCTTCTCCACCCTGGCTGCTCCTCTCAGTCACTACAGCAGTTTATAAATTCTGCCAGTGTCTGCCCTCTACTTCCGAACCCCAGAGTGAGCATCTCCATCGCGGAAGCCTGAGCTCTCGTGTATTTCAAACCTCGAAGTGTTCTCTGGAGGGAAGAGCTCAATATACTTCCTGATGCTTCTGACTTGATGCGAAGAAAATTTAAAATGTCCTTCCTTTGCTTCCTTTTTCTTCCAGCTATCTCACTTTTATTCTTTCATGGTGGAGATGGAACCTAGAGCTTTGTGCTTTAATATCCAACTCTATACCACTGATCCCCAGCCTGGAGCTCTTTCATTTCAACCTTAAATCCTGAAGTTCTCAGAGAGCTAATATTACAAGCCTGTGTTGGCAGATCCAGACAGCATACCTTTAACAATCCCGTGGATGAACGATAGCTGTACATCAGACTTCCTTGATCTATAGTTCATCTGTAGACCTTAGTTTCATTAGGGAAACCAACCAGTTCTTGGAAATAGGTATGACGTTTTCCTAGTACTTTCTCAGTATTTTCAGAATGTAAGAACAATTCTTTACTATGGACTACAGACCTTTATTACCTTCCCTCTTTAACCATATGGCCATCATTTTTAAGACCCAATTCTTCATCATTTCCTTACAGTCATGCGTGCTATCTTGCTGTTCTTCACATATCATAAACTTCTCTGCCTTAGAACATTTTTCTTTCACTCATCATTGCTTTGAATTTTTTTTTTTTACAATTGCTTCTTGCTTGCTTTCAAGCACTCACAGACAACATTGGTAAGAAAATAAACCTTACTGTACATATTGAAGAGCAAGTTTGCCACTATATTGCCATCCATGAATTCTTTAGTTTCTTCTAGAGTATCAAATACTACCCGACCTCTGTCATCTACATCCAGAAGACTTTTATTATGTTTCTTATTCCTCGGATGTACGACTGTTACAGAAGGAGAGGGTCTGTGGAGGAGCAGGCTGCTTATTCCGTCCCTCTCAACTAGCTTACACCCAAAATAACCACACAGAAACTGTATTCATTTAATCACTGCCTGGCCCATTATCTCTGGCCTCTAATTGGCTAACTCTCATATCTTGATTTAACCCATTTCTGTTAATCTGTATATTGCCACATGGCAGTGGCCTACAGGGAAAGATTTGGCATGTCTGTCTCTGGAAGCTGCATGGCGGCTCTCCTTCTGCCCTTCTTCCCAGCATTCAGTTCTGTCTACTCTACCTACCTAAGTGCTGCCCTATCAAAAAGCCAAGGCAGTTTCTTTATTCAACCAATGAAAGCAACACATAGACAGAAGAACCTCCACACCATATGACTATGACTGACACAGAGAACATACAATTTGTTAAATAAATGAGTGAATGAATGAATGAGATAATGAACCCATACTGTGTGAAATTATAGAAACAAGTAATAGAATTGATCAATTTGATTTTTATTGATGCCTCCATAAAACACTGGGGAGTATTGAAGCAATAAATATGTGAGGTTCTCAAGGCTAACTGGGCATAAATCCTATTTATCTTCCTTGTAATTCATACATTTAATAAATGAAACTTTGTCTTTCCTAGAAACTTCCCACAGGCACTGAAGCAATGTAGAACTGCCTGAACGGAACACGTGCCTGCTAATGACAGCACATCCCCAGGAGTCCAGTGCTCAGCTCTCCTTAAAGGAACTGAGAAGAATGAGAAATATGCTTCCTGGAATTAAAGAATTTGTAATCAGTTGATTAACTTGGACTCATTCACTATGAGCTTTAAAGAGATAAATGAAGCAGATAATGACTGGCAGAAAGGAAACTTGGTGACGTGAAAGCCAAAAAAAAAATAACAGAGTAAGTTACTTATTAGAGATTTTATCTGTGAGAATTTTATACACCATGACATAGGGGAAAATTTTTTTTCCAGCAGGTGTCTATTTGAGCACATGGAATAGCAGCATTTTATGCAACAATCACAGCTTCCCGACAAGGGGCTAATCTCTTGAGTTGTATGCTGAAAGCACTATTACTGCAGACTGTCAACTGCGACTCAGCATCTGAATGTAAAGTGGTCTATACTTCAGGATTTCTCTAACAGAAGGAATGAAGATCTCTCTCCTGGGTGAGTATCTGTGGAATTCACAAGCACAGTTCCTAAAAGAGCATTATAATAAAAAGGAGTTTGCTTTATTAACAACAGAAGAAAAGAGTTTTCAGTCCGAAATAATTGTTGTATCAAGCAGTCTTATTATCTTTTGCTTCAAAAGTTTTTCCCTTGAGAAGATGCAAAATTCAGCCTCACAGAGTGATGGCCAGCTCTTTACATTGGCCAGCTCTAGAAACTGAAGAAAGTTTAAGACTTGGCTTTCATCTGAAGAAAATAGTAAAAGTGAAGGTGTTTGTGCTGATTGGATCTGGTGATACAGGTATGTAGTATTAGCCTTTGGATGGTTGAGATTAGATTACTGCAAATTCAACTCTTGCATTAGGTCAACAGAATGAGTTTACAGACAGCTCCAGCAAATAAATGAGACCATGTCTCAACTTAAAAAGTAAAAAGTAGGCTGAGGGTTTAGCTAAGTAAGTAGAGCATTTACATAGCAAACTTAAGTCTCTAGACATCTGTGGTGTGTGTTTGTGTGTGCGTGTAACATGTGTGTGTATGTATGCATGCATGTGTATATATACATATATATACATGTGTATACACATCCATTTGTAAAAATAATATTTTATAATACATTTATTTTGATACTACTACATACCAGTAAAAGGGACTTGAAACTTCTTTTTTGATGTTGTTTATAAAATGAGCTGCTTTTTACTGGACTTAAGAGATAGTAACGGCTTAGCATTAGGAAGTATAATGGATGCAGGAACAAATAATGAAGTTCTGGGTTGATTTTGGAGGTACAACATATAATTCACTGACGGCTGGAGATTGTGTGAAAAGAGTATGAAGTCAGGGATGGCTCTCATTATTCCGTAGACCACTGTCTTCAATCTATCACAGAAACACCGTTATCTTAGTAATGAAATAGGGAGAAAGGTTTCACAATGTCCTCTACCAGATGAGTGACCGTAGATTATTTCTGTGGATGTGATATGCCTAGTTTCCTCGAAAGAGTATTAGTGTATTTACCACACTGGTGTATCTTCGGGGCCTGAGGTTGATAATAGTCTTGATCCCTGGAAGCTCTATTTTCCTCCCTAATTTTCATAATGGGTAATGGGATGAATGATGCTTGCTATTTATGGATGAAGTAACTAATTCATAAAGAAACCTCAAACTTTTCTCAGGTTCACACAGAAAAAAACCTGGAATTTAGAATTGGATTGATGTGGTAGCAAAATCACCCTTTAATCAGGTTGACTAGAAAAGTTAACAACTACGTTTAGTGATTTTTATAGTGCAAATGGCAAACACCATACCTCCTGCCTTCCCTTGTCTTAAATAGTTCTCATATCTTACCGAAAACTTCCCATCAGGTTCCAGTTTTATCTTTATTTTAGAAAGTAGAAAACCAAAGAAGTCACATAACTGTTTTGTCCCACTGAGGGTATCAGCCAGCCACCTTGAAACAGGTTTAAAATTTGGGCCAACAGCACAATAATTTAAGTCCTTGACTAATGCCAAGATGTCTCTATACTAAGAAAGGAAATGTCCATATTTCCCCTTTTAATGTAGCCTGAAGCAGGGGGGAATCCCTGAGGCTCAGTGTAAATTCATATAGGTCCTTAGAACTCTGTAAATGGGAAGTAAAGGCACACCTAGCTGCTAGGAAATGAAGCACGGACCAGTCACTTCTCCTTCCTGGGTCACACTCCCACAGGAATCTGGGTCACATATCAGGTGTCTTTTATATCAGATATTTACATGATGGTTCATAACAGTACCAAAGTTACAGTTATGAAGTAGCAACAAAAAATCATTTTATGGTTGGGGTTCACCACAACATGAAGAGCTAACTCTATTAGAGGGTCACAACATTGGGAAGGTTGAAACCCACTACAAGTTAATATTGCAAGATGGTAACCTGCTTCTTTCTCTCCACACAGAACTTATTACATTTTCATTTTGGTTTTCCATAGGTGATGACAGATTTGTCTGAAGGCATGCATTCTCAGGGCCTAAGCGCTCCCGTTTCCCAGCCAAACCAGCTCTTTCCTGCCCAGAGTGGGGGAAAAGCACAAGTAAGAATCTAGTTTTTGTGACTAGATCTTTTTTTTCCCTTCAGAAGAATGAAAATGAAAAATCACCAAGTATTTCACAGATAAAATCTGACTGAATTTGTTGGATAATAAATAAGAAAATGTAATTCATTAGTAACTAGCAGTGACAAATTAGTTTTCCTTTGCTTTAATCAATCATTATAAAACCCGATATAAGTACAACAGAATGTCTTTTTCATGGACCTGGTAATGTGTTCTTGCCATTATTTGAACTAAATTAAAGTGCTCCTTTATAGAAGAGTCTTTTTAGAAAAATAGAGATTAAAATAATTCTAGAAATAGCAGGAGACAGTGCTTCTCCTTATAGAATGCCTTGGTCTTTTGAGACAGGGAGAACTTTGTTTCCCATGATGAAGTGAAAATTCAGGACACAAGGCACTTGATTATGTGTGTGTCCTATGAAATGGAGATAGGCCTGATAAGGAAGCAAGCAGATAAACAGAAAGACACAGGTTATTATACAAGTTCTTTGTGTCTAGAACACTGAGCAAGCACTCGTTGCGCCTTAACTCAGTGTGTCTGACAAATGGCTGAGTATCTGTACAGATTGATTCATCATAGTGCCTCCCAGGAGAGGAAGATAGACCTAGTCATTCTCCTTTCTGAAACGAGGAAACCCCGTCTCACAAGATGCCTGCTGGGAATTGGATGTGCCCCTGAAAGTTCATGTGTGAAAAGCTTATGGCAATCCTGGGAGTTTGGAGGACCTTTGAGAGGCGGGGCCTAATGGGAGGTCTTCTGTTCACATGAAAAGGTGTCCTTGAATGGAATATTGAAATTCTGGCTCTTTCTTCTTTCACTTCCCAGCTGCCATAAGCTGACAGCCTTACTCTACTGTGTGCTCTCTGTCATGGTGTATTGCCTTGTCTCAGGCTCAAAAAGGGACCAAAGACTGATACTGGAAAACTGTAAGCACAAATGAACCTTACCTCTATTAAAGTAGACTATCCCTGGCATTTTGTTGCATTACTGGAAATCTTAGTAACATAATGTCTACAACATGTTCCTAGCATAGAGAGCTGGTATATCTCCATCCATATCCCATGATACCTCTGCAAGTCTACTCTAAATGGGATGTGTCTTCTTGTTCTCACTGTACTGCATATCTTCCTTTGAGGAATAGGAGTGTTTTCTAAAAGAATTAACTACATGTAACACACATGAACATATAAACCTGTAGTATGATGCCTGACACCTTTTAGAAGAATATGTATGTATGTATGTATGTATATACATTCCGTGTGTTGTTATTGCCACCCATCACGTCTAGAGTCCCATGACCATCAGCATTCAAACAGAATGTTAAGTCACTCCAGGCGTTAAGCACTTTTGAGTCCCACAGCCATGCATGCACCATCAGCATTCAGGCAAACTGCCTAGTCACCCTCGAACCTTATGCCGTATGTAGTCTACACACTACGTGGTCACGTAATCTACGCATGACGTGGCTATGCAAGACCCTATGTGCATGCACAAGATGGCATTTAAAAAGCAGACACATTTAGAGCTCCACTCTCTCACCACGTTGCTTTCAAACAGGCCTGTGCACCTCCTTCTTCCCCCCACTTCCCTCTGTTAACAAAACTCTTAAAGTGGGTTTTGTTGTGTATCTTGTGGTCCATCCTCACGCCTGGTAGTATCACCATGAATGCATATATATAAATGAAATTTTTCCTTTCCCAGGAGGCATTTGGTTTTTTCTTGCAGAGCTATCTGATCAGAAGCTGAGAATAATTCTTAATGGTCTTTTTTAATTTAAATGTTCTTTTAAAAACCTTTAAAATAGCATTTTAATTGCTATTAGGTGTGTATGTGTTTGTTTGTTGTGTACATAACTATGTGTGCAAGCACGTGTGTGTGGCACAGCGTACATGTGGAAGCCAGAGGACGATTTGTGATAGTGTCTTCCTTCCATCATATAGGTGACAGAGATTGATTGACCTGGGGTGCTGTGGCAAGTGCCCTTATCTGCTAAGTCATCTCACAGACCCTCAATTACCTCTTTGTGGTAGGAAAAAAGTGTAACTTTTAAACACCATATTATACACACCCACACACACATCACATATTCATAGATTTTTTTTATATGTGTGTATCCACACATGAAAATGTATCACTATGGGGGCTGACCAGATGGTATAGAGACTA
Source organism: Ondatra zibethicus (assembly GCA_004026605.1). Lineage (NCBI taxonomy): Eukaryota > Metazoa > Chordata > Mammalia > Rodentia > Cricetidae > Ondatra > Ondatra zibethicus. The sequence continues at coordinate 76,353 of PVIU01005738.1, read as the reverse complement.
GGAGGCCTCCTGCTCTCCTGAAGAATCCTTAGATTGCCAGCATCTACATCATTTCCTCCCAACCTCCTGTAACATTGGTCTAGGGCATTTGAGGTCCTTTGTGTTGTGTCTGAATGAATACCACTGGCATATTCACAAAACCCATATAAGTAAAGAAAATCTTTAAAGATGCTCCCCCACATTCCTTCTTTTATTATCCGAAGATTTTATTTAGCATGCATGCCAATCTGATTGTTCTCTGGTAGATACTCAATTTATACATGGATATGTGTGTTTGTGTGTATGCTTACATATACATGTGTGTAACAGACACATAGAACATGCACACACAGAGAGAGAATATTTATTTTCACCAAAGCTATCCTTTGCAGGGACAGGCAAATGCAGACTCCATAGTGGAAGCAGGACACTCCCAGCAGGAGCTGAAGCTGCTGTCTGAACAGGCTTCTTCCTCAGGGAACCCTCACTTTTCTCTACTGAGGCCTCACAGCTAACTGGAATAGCACTCTGCAAGGATAATCTTCATTTAAGAATAACTGAGTGTAACTGTAAACCATAGCTACAGAATACTGTCTCAGCAACACCTAGATTAATGTGCGATCAGATAGCTGGGTTCCACGGTACAGTCAAATAATGAATATGACTGCCAATCACTGCACTGACACGCTGCTGCACACAGCAGTGGAAAATCGGCTGAATCATTTCATCCAATCTATTAAGCAAAGACCTGGTGTTGTGCTTTCCTTTGATTAGCTCCAGGGGGAGTGAGAGACTATGAGTGTAGAAAAGCATGGCGCTTTCCTTTAGGTCTGAGCATTTTCCCTAAAAAGTAAGTATTGTAGTATTTGTTCTTGTTTATTTAATTATTTGCAAAATGCTCTGAATTCAATATTTTCTTGAAGGCAAACACTTGTTAAATTATTCACAGTGCTGCTTTCTACGAATAATTAGATTACCTGCTGCCTACACAAGCTGGGAGACTGTAGCACCAACAGTTAAGGATTTACAATGTTTTGTATGCAGTTTTTTTCCTCCTGAACTAATGTAGCCCATAGTTGAGAAAGAAAACAGGTTCCACTCTGAAAGTAATTTATGGAGCATGCTTTGTGCTGACAGAGATTGTGATTTCAGAAAAGTTGATCAAGGAATCCTGTCGACAGGCTGACTTTCCTGACAAGGAAGTAAGGAGACACCTGAGTTTTTTTTTTTTTTTTGTAAAGACAAAAAGGTAGCATGGGTTTCAAAATCATTCAAGGCAACGTTCCTGTGGCAGGGGTGTGCCGGTGTGCTCTGTGAGTAACGCTAGAGAGAAATTCATGAGAGAATACTGATGACAAATTAAATCAGAAAGATTTACTTTTAGCTTCTATGAGACAGGGTGTCTGGAAGCCCATACTAGCCCGAAATATGTCATAGAGCCCAAGGAGGACTTGAACTCCTGATCTTCCTGCCTCCATTGCTCAGTTGCTGGCACTGTAGACATGCACTACCACGTTCAGCTGGGAGGAAAGATGGATTTGCATAAAACACGTTTCCTATAGTTAAGTCCATTGTTTGTCAACGCTATTAAATTTGCCGTCTCTGTGGGAGGATACGCATTTTAGGTCTCAGGGTTAGCCTAGCTCCCAGTGTACTCTCCATCGCAGCTAAGTAAATGTGCCGCTCCCATTGTTCCCATCTTCTTCAAAGGAATCTGCCCTCAGGAGTGAAGTCAGACCGAAAGACCGCCCGCCATGCTGCTTATCCATCGCCACAACCTTTGTTACCACTGCACCCTTCATTCAGACCATTACATAGACACTAGCACCACTGTGTTTCTAGGGAATTCAAGTCCGCTCTCATGAGGCTGACAGACCCTACATTGATATGGCCAACACTGCCTTAAAACGTGCCAAAGTCTTTAATTCTTCATCCTCATTTCTTTTTCTCACCATTCTCCCTTCACTTTTGTCAAACCCGTATTGAAACTTGTCACACGCTGAAAATTCCTGGTTGGTGGGTAGGGTGTGCCTGGAAAGAGTTAGGTTGAAGAGTGGGTGTTGCATCTGATTAAAATATATTGAATGACATTCTAAAAGAATGTATAAAAATATTTTGTTAAAAAAATACTATAGCAACTTACAAAATGAACATTAATATCCACATATATTGCTGTATTGGTTCTAACCCTCTTTGGATACTATGAGACAGTTAATGTATGATCGATCGATCTCTATAGATTTTCCTGTCCTGTAACTTTCATATGTATATATTATCATAGAAAATTTACTCATTTTCACCCAGCTTTTGTTTAATAACTTAACAAAAATTTTAAGGTTTATCTAAATTGGAGCATCTATCAGGCTGCCATATTTATTCATTATTCAATACCAAGTCCATAGATTGGAAATACCAGAAATTATTTTTTCATATGTTGATGGTCATTTAAATTGTTTCTACCTTTTGCCTATTAATAACAATGGTTCTATGAAGAGTATATATATATATGTATATATATATATATATATAAAATGTCTAATACTCTGCTATTTTTAGAATGGCTTATGCTATCAATCCTGTAATTCTCACCTCCACACTCCAATTTTATGCTGTAGAAACCATAGGACAGATATTCACACACTTGGAAAACAATTCTTATCTTTTTTTCGGTTTAAGACTTATTTTTTAAGTTTTATGCCCATGGATATTTTACTTGCATGTATGTATTTAGGTATGACGCATGCAAGTCCAGTCTCTTGAAGGCCAGAAGAAGATGCCAGAATTCTTGAAACCAGAGTTACAGATAATTACTAGCCACCATATGGGTTCTGGGAAACAAATCTAAATATTTTAGCAAAAGCAGTAACTATTTTTAGCCCATGGGCCATCTCTCTAGCCCTATTCTGGTCACTTTTATTGCTTTCATTTGAGGCTGCTCTTCTCAAGTCCACTGTTCCTCCAATTACTACTTTTTCATCATTTAACAGATCTTCTTCTAAACCCGCATGAAACATCTGTTCATCTCTCTGCCACCCAAATTGTCGTGGATGGGGATAGCAGGGAACTAATTGCAGGGAGGTTGACTCCCACCAGGCAGAAGAAGCCTGGGTTTCATAAATTTTGCTTAAGGATTTTCCCTTCTCTTACTTGCAGTTTCTGGACCACTGATGTCCAATGTCCAGATGACGGTACTCTTATCACTTTGGGATTGCATCATTCAGATCAACTCACATCATTGAGTGACTGGCCTTGGGTACAGAGTGGAGTTAAGGGTGGCACTGTGTCAAAGTTGGTAGTGACTTCAGCTGTTCTTTCAGTATGATGAGAATGCTGCACCAATGCCTTTTAGAAACTGTCATGAAGATTGTCTAGTGTTCAGTGAAAACACTATTTTATTTCAGGAAAATGATATACTGTATATATGGTTCACTTGGACATAAAACCAAAGGCCACAGTGATCATGCAAACAATACATGTAACTTTGGAATACACACTAAAATCAATAAGGGAAGAAAGAGGTAAAGACAACTAAAGAACTGGACATGTACAAAGAAAAAGTAGATATTTCAAAACAAGAACTATGTTATCCAAAAAAAATATCTTATATGTAATCCAACTGAAATAAGTTGTGTGTCTCAGTAGGAATTTGTTTCTGTTATGGAGCACAGCATAAAAACGCATGAATATCCTAGCCAGCAGATGAGAGCCACAGCATGTAGAAATTTTATGACCAATAAAATAAAACAAAATAATCAGGCACACAGAAGGCTTGTGATCCTGACTTATTACCAAGCTGAACTGATTTGAGTTATGAAAATATTACTTAAATTTTGAATTAATAAAATACTTCCCATTATTAAGATAATAGTAGAATTGAAAATAATTAAATCTTTTAATAAATCCATCAATATGTACAGGAACAACATTCAATAAAAATCAAATTTGTACTGGGGGCTGGTGGTGCATGACTCTAATTAATCCCAGCTACTAAGGATGCTGAGGAAGGAGAATTGCAAATTTAATGTCTGTCTGGGATTTAGAATGAGCTCAAGACTATCCAGAGTAAGTTATTATTATTCTGTCTGCAGTTAACAAAGTGTCTGTGGCTGTAACCCAGTGGTAAGGCATGTATCCAGCACAAATGAGGGAATAAGTTAGATTCCTAGCATTACAAAATAAAAATGAAAACTTCCCAACCCTAGCTTAATTAGGAACAGAGCAGAATTTCTTTTAGCATCATGACAACATCAACCAAAATTCATTATAAACTTGATACCTAGTTTGCTACTACAGACTCATTGCCTTTGGAACTTTAGCACTATCATTAAGAGTAAAAGTGTGTGTAGCCTAAATCCCCATAAAACAATCACCATCATCCCTTAATATTCTGCAAAAGATAATTTAAGGTAGCAAGATCATATGTTAGGGTATACAGAATCTTAAGGGAAATAAATTTCAAAACATAGCTCTTGGGAAGGCAAGAAATGTAATAGAATAATTTCCAGAACAGTGAAAATATATATTTCCTGGATTTTAAGAGTTAGAAGGTTGCTATAGCAATGACATAAAATTAATAATTTAAAGTTTGATGTTTTTACTGAGGATTCTGATTAATCAGTAGTGCCATGTATAAACCCAAATATGGAAATATTTAAATAATTCAAAAGTGGATGCTGTGGAAAAACTTAATGTAGAATATTTGAGAGCAAATGTTAGCACACTTTTCCTCTAGTAAAGATATTTTAAACATTTTTTGAGATTATAATTCCATTATTTCCCCTCTCCTTTCATTTTCTCTAAACCATATCATCCAAACTCTTGCTTTTTTTCAAATTCATGGCCTTTTCATAATTGGTCACACACACACACACACACACACACACACACACACACATGTGTATGTGTTAATCAGTGTCCTATTGCTGTGAAGAGATAGCATGACTGAGGCAACTTTTATCAAAGAAAGTATTTAATTGAGGCATGCTTACAGTTCAGAGATTTAGTCTATTATCCACATGGTAGCATGCAGGCAGACCTTTTTCTGGAGAGGTATCTGATAGTTTGACATCTGAATCCACAGGCAGCAAGAAGAGAGAGAGAGAGAACCACTGGGCCTGGCTTGAGCATTTAAACCAACCAGTGACTTCCTTCAAGAAAGTCAAACCATCTAATCCCTGACAAGTAATTCCACTGCCTTGACCAGACATTCAAATCTATGAGCCTATGGGGTCATTTTTTTTCAAACCACATACACAGATGTACAAACACACACACGTGTGTGTGTACACATTTTTATACACACACACACACACACACACGCACGCATATATATATAGGCTGAGAAAACACCAAAATCAAATAAAAAAATGTGTAGATCGCTAGTAGCTCTTAAGAGCATAATCTTCCCCAGGGAAGAGATCCTCAATTAATTATTTAATACCCAGTGATGAATTCTGAAAACATATAAATACAAGTAACATTGCACAAACTGAACAGATTGTATTTATGTATTTATGATGTATGTATATATGTAAGTATATATATACATATATATGTTTTTTAACATAAAATCAAATGGTAATCTTCTGGTAGTAGTGCCACACTTTGAAACTGTTTTTGTAGGCTTAAGTCTTCAATTCAGCATCAACAAAATACCATAAATCTAACTTGATGGGAAAAGACAGAGGGCAGTGATGTGGGATGTATCCCTCCATGGTGTAAATATATTTTACCATTGGTTTACAAAGATGCTAATTTGGTCAATAGCCAAGCAGAATGGAGCCAGGTGGAAAATCCGAGCAAAGATAAAAGGAGAAAGAAGGCAGAGTCAGGGAGACACCAGCAGCCGCCAGAGAAACAAGATGTGAGGAAACAAGCCATGATACTTTTGGTAAATTGTAGACTAATAGAAATGGGCTAATTTAAGTTGTAAGAGCTAGATAATAATAAGCCTGACCTAATAAGGCTAATAATTTGTAATTCAATTAAGCCACTGAGTGTTTATTCAGGCAGGAGAGAAACTTCAAGTTACAAACGGCATGCCAACATGAGGCTCTCAAATTTCCATAGAGCCTGAGAAAGCTTTAACAAAGTTCTAAATGCAAAGAAGCAGAGCTGCCTTGGGCTTCCTAATCTCGGGATCTCATACCAGTAGCAGCGCAGAGACATGTCTCCCAACAGCTGTCTGCAAGACTGAGCCAGCCACCAGCCTCCATGAACTAAGATGCGTGGCAGGTTTCCACAGTGTCACAGAGGCCTCCGTACAGAAAGGCTAATCAGCTGCACACTGTGTGGCATATTTAGCTTTTGCTCATACAGACAAAAACAGGTTTGTGGGCCAGTTACAGACTACCTGATGGCAGCATTGCAGGGTAGAGTAAGCGTAATGTGATCCTCATTGCTTTCTTCTGCCATGTTGAAAGATGTACAGGGCCGAACCAACAACCAAAGCAGCTGCTTTGGTTCTATTCAGGGCCGCTTACCAGTTTATAACAGTGACCAAAAAAATGATTACATATGCATAATAAAGACAGATTCAGACAAAGAAAAAACCCCCTAAACGGGTCACAATATGTTTAAAAAATGTACATAGGGTTGGGAGAGAGAGGAAAAAAATATAGACAGTTATAAAAAGAAATAGTTTTTTAAAAAACAAAGTTTTTATAGAGAAAGTAAAAATAATATATAAAAAAACCCAGGAAAGATGGTAAATACACAGGGAGTTTGGATCCTGTATAGTAATAAGTTGATTTTGAATTTTTTAATTGCTATGGACAAGAGACCACTATTGAGAGACATGGGATTGAAAGAGAAGCTAGTAAAATATACTAGACTAAATATTTTAAAAATGCCTTAGGTTTAAAACAGAAGTAAATATATATTTGTAAAATGGAGCTTAAAAATGCATTGCTTTGGAGAAGTGGTTTTGCTTTTGTTTCCACAGGAAATAAGAGGTTGTGGATTCAGTCCAGGTTGAGATAGATTAGCTTGGATCAAGTGAGATATCCTGAAAGTTGACAGATGATATCTATCAACAAAGGTTATCACTGGTCCTCCTAGGACTTAGTCATTATCTCAAAATTTTATCAGGGACCCTAAAGATATTTCATCCACAGAGAGCAGAAAACAGTTTGGAGAAAACAAACTTCCACATTTCTAAAGAGTTTTGGGGGGTATGGGTGATCTTTGGTTATTTGTTAAGTTATGGATATTTGCTATATTTAGTGGAATATAGGATAAAGGTACAACTATTAATTTCAGATATTTTGCATCGAAATAGATTTTGGTATAGTGATACAAATTTAAAGCTAATTTTATTACACTGTATATATCTTTCTAGTCTTGTTTACAGGGTTTTTATATATTGATAAAAATTTAAGGTCAATTTTATTATATTATATGTACATTTCTAATCTTGTTTAAGGTATTGTTTATGAAATTAATTTAAAATGTCATGTTTAGTTAAGAAATACAAATTAATAGTCATCTATAATAGTCAAACTTACAGACATGTGAATTAGGTTTTCTAGATATGCAGAGGAATATTTCAGATGGATAGGTAATATTCAAACACTTCAAAGACCTACAGAATATGACATTTAAAATGTTTTGAGAACTTAGACTTTTCTCAACAGTGAAACACATCTGCTCCTGGCAGCACCAATTACATCAAGAGGATGAGGGGCACTGAAGAAGCTCTTTATGGAGTTTGCTTTCAATGTGGCAAGGCAAGCTACATGGGCAAGACAATGCTCTTGCCTGGACTTCTTGACAGTATATTGTATAAACTGGACATGCAAGACCCACAGAAAAGTGACTGCTAAACTTGCCAAACAATATGGGACAGTCCTTCAGGATTCCTATTTCATGGAAGAGTCTGCAAGACATTCTGCAGGACACAGAAGAAAATGGTTGACAAACAACCAGTATAGGTAGGACAGTTTCAAATTTCCTGCTTCACTGAAAATCTGTCAGACAGTTTTGGCCAATAGTTGGGCCAATAGATGCCACAACATTACAGGAAAACTTTGAGTGACTGTTCAGGCTTTTAAATATCTGCTATTTCTAGAGTTTTGGAAGTTATTTACAATGCACTTCCTGTTTACTCAGGTAGTATTATATCCTTCTGGGGTTTTTGATGGAGTTGAAGACTAGATAGTTATAATCAAACTTTTCCTTAGTATGATAAAAGCTAAATTAGACATAAAACTTTAGACTCACAATGATAGGATATATGGTAGAGTATTTCTTTAATTTTGCCAAATATAAATATATTAAATAGTGTAACTGTTGTTCTTGCTTGATAACTGTTTTGTTATATGTAAATTTATTTTGTTAAAGTTAAAACCTTTCTTTTTGATTAGAAACAAATGGGGAAGTGATGTGGGATTTCTCTCTATATGCTATGAATATGCTTTATCACCATAGGTTAATAAAGATGCTGATTTGATCAATAGCCAAGCAGAATAGAGCCAGGTAGGAAATCCAAGCAAAGATTAAAAAAAAAATAGGCGAAGTCAGGGAGATGTTAGAAACTTCCAGAGAAACAAAATATGATGCAACAAGCCATAAGCCTTATGATAAAATACAGAATAATTGAAATGGGTTAATTTAAGTTATAAGATCTAGTTAATAATAAGCTTGAGCTAATAAATAGGTCAAAGAATTTGTAACTAATATTAAGCCTCAGAGTGGTTGTTCAGGAACTGGAAGGCAGAGAGAAACTCCAATTACAGGAAAATTCTGAGAACTACAGTGAATCATGTGCTAAGGGATAGAGTATAATTACAGATTATTTAAACAGGACAGCAACAGAAATAAACATTTTTCATTACAGAAATCTCACATTATTCAAATAAATTAACATATATTGTTTGTCTCTATTCTAGGACACTACTTTGTTCCTTGATTGAAAGTGAAGATGTGTCAACGCTATCTTTAGCCTAAGTGGGTACATATATGATCTGGCAAGGAAAATAATCAATGCAGAGTCAGAAACCACATGGGGTATAAAAAATGTGTAGATGAAGCTAGGATATGATGCAGAGTGTCCTTTGAGAATTAAAAATGTCCATCACTTGCTTTCTGCAGTGTCCACAGATTTAAAATTTGAGCAGAGGAAAATCTAAATGTTTGACACAGTGCTTCATTGTATACAGAGTAGAGAATACTATTGCTATTTAACCATGTGTTCATGTAATATTAATACTTCTTGCCTTGAGGACTTTCTTTTCTCTCACTAATCAGACAATGAATACCCAAAAATTCAATTTAATTCTAACACTAAATACCAAAATGTAGACCAGATCTCAGAGGTAAATGGCACAGTCTCACCAAAATGCACTAGCTCATATGCCATTCAAACATGGAGTACCAGATATCGACATTGCTGTAGGAATAGTTACAAGTTTGGAGCTTCCTATGACCTGTACTGCCAGTGAGATGATTCTTTCATACCATTCTTAGTACATTTTATCATCTAAAACAAGGACATGTCTCAGGAGTCGCCATCTGGAGGAGATGCACAGGATAAGATGGTGAGGATTGGTAGGCGGAGCTTCCTTGCTTTCCTGGACTCATTGCCTATCATGTACCTGATGTGTACACTAGGAAAGCTATCAAAATGACAATTCTTTATGTAGGCATGACTGATCAAGTCATTGACCATTGGTGATTGAACTCAACACTCCAACCTCTTTCTTCTCAATAGAAACTCTTTTAATCACAGATTCTCTCAACCACCCTTGAAACAGACCCTCAGGCTCATCACATTAACATAAACTCAGACTCATTATCACTAAAGTGAGACACCTTATAGCCTAGGAGCCTGTGTCAAGAACCAGGGACAAAGCCCCACTATCTTTTAATAGAACAAGTGACTGCATGCAAAGTATTTAGAACAAATATTTATTGTGACGTTAACAATATTTGAAGGAGTGACCTCCATTATATAGTGTTAGATAGCTAGTAAAAATACACTGGTGAAGGAATTCAAAAACTGAAAAACTATATCTAGTAAGATAATCTAAAATTTTTCTCCAAAGAAGTACCCCATGTAAAGGTATAGTTTACCAAAAACATATTAGGAAATAACACTAGTCTTATGTAAAATTTTTATGCATTTTTATTTATTCTTTGAGAATTCCATACATGTGTGCAAAGTATTTTCTTAAACAAATCCTCCTCCCTAGTCCTTCCCTACAAGTCCTCCCAGATCCTCCCCTTCTCCATCACCATAGTCTTCCCCTACAAGTCCTCCCAGATCCTCCCCTTCTCCATCACCATAGTCCTCCCCTACAAGTCCTTCCAGGTCCTCCCCTTCTCCATCACCATAGTCCTCCCCTACAAGTCCTCCCAGGTCCTCCCCTTCTCCATCACCATAGTCTTCCCCTACAAGTCCTCCCAGATCCTCCCCTTCTCCATCACCATAGTCCTCCCCTACAAGTCCTCCCAGGTCCTCCCCTTCTCCATCACCATAGTCCTCCCCTACAAGTCCTCCCAGGTCCTCTCCTTCTCCATCACCATAGTTCTCTCCCAGCTTCTTTTACTCTTCTAAAAGCCCACAAATTCAATTGATTCTGGTAGCACATACACAGATGCAGGGCCACCCACCAGAGCCTGGATCACCCATCCAGGGTACATCTCTGAAGAGAACCAATACTCCCTCTACCAGCAGCTTTCAGCTGACAAAAGTTCCTCAGCTAGGGGTGGAACCTTGCTAATCTTCCCATCAGCCTTGGAATTTTGACTGGCTTAATGTTTCTGTGCATGCTGCCATAGTCACTGTACATAATAGGCTTATAATGTCCACAAAACAGTGTTTGGCAAAGGTCCTCTACTACCTCTGGCTCTCAGAATTTTCCTATTCCCTCTCCTTAGATGATACTACAGAAACCTCTAAAGACAGTAATTATTGACAAGTTAAAGGTAGGTGAACCTTGATAATAGCACTCAACATTGTAATCCAGGAAAATGGGATGAAAGCTCACCCAGTATAATTTAGCAACATGTAAACATTATTACAACTACCTAATTCCAAGGTATTTCAAAGCAACAATATATGACAATCAAGCTGAGTTGACTTAACATTGAAAACAAATCAGGTAAATCTATTACACCAACACAGAAAAATAATCTCATTAGACATAAAATATTTTGGTATGATTGAGCATCTATTTGTAATGTGCATCTGGTAGCACATACACAGATGGCAACTAGGCATCAAAGAAGAATAAGAAATAAACCAGGAGAAAAGGGCTGAAAAAGACATTCTCTGTAGACTGTATAGTAGGGTACAGACAAAAACAATTTGAAATAATATCTCTGTTATAAGAGTTAGCTATTTAAGGGTTGAAGAGATATCTCAGATATGAAAGTATGTACTTCTGTTGAGAAGACTGAGTTTACTTCCCGGAACCCATATCAAGTTGTTCACAACTATCTATAACCTCTCGCTTAGGGAAATCAGCACCTCTGGCTGGAACCCATATCAGGTTGTTCACAACTATCTATAACCTCTCGCTTAGGGAAATCAGCACTTCTGGCCTCTGTTGGCACCTGCAGACACACACACACACACACACACACACACACACACGAGAGAGAGAGAGAGAGAGAGACAAAGAGAGACAGAGAGACCGAGAGACCGAGACAGAGATAAACAAAGACAGAGTGTGGTGATATTTTATTTATGTTTTAACAAATAAAGTTTGTCTCAAGATGAAAGTGCAGAGCTAAGCCACTAGAGGCCAGGCAGTGGTGGCACACAACTTTAATCCCAGGACTCGGAAGACAGAGGCAGATGGATCCCTGTTAGTTCAAGGCCACCCTGGGCTACACAAAATTGATCCAGTCTCAAAGAAAAATGAAGCTCACAAAAAGGTAATCCCACCATTTAAGATCACAGGCCTTTAATCCCAGCACTAGGGAGGTGGAGACAAGAGTAATATGTCTGGGCAGAGAGAGGAATATAAGGCAGGAGAAGAAAGGAGTGAGTCTGAGGCAGCAGTCTGAGCAGCAGTCATTCTGAGGATACAGTCAGTCTAAGGACTGGATCATCCTTTTGGTCTGAGCATTGGTAGAGGTAAAATCTCTAGTGACTGGCCACTCTGGTTCTCTGATATCTCAGCTTTCACCCCTATATCTGACTCCTGGATTTTGTTATTATGAACAATTAGAATTCATGCTACAACAGAGAGTCAGAGACAGAAACAAAGAGAGAAAGAAAAATCTTATAAAAATAATTTAGTCACCTAGGCATGACAGTACACACCTTTAATCCCAGCGCTTGGGAGGCAGAGGTAGGAGGAACTTCGTGAGTTCAAGGAGAGTCTGGTCTACATAGTGAGTTCCAGGCCAGCCAGGGCTATAGAGTGAGACCCTGCCTTAATAAACAAACAAACAAACAAATAAGTAAGTAAACCAAGAAATTTATAATTGTTTGTAAATCTAAATGCAGTTTTACAGCTATATTAACAGCATAAATTTAGAAAACAATTTAAAAATGCTTTTTAATGTTATTAAAACTGTTCTTATTAAAATTATGGATTCTGTTTGTTTTTAGCTAATAATGTTAGGTGTATGTCCTCAAGGCTCAGTAAGTACATCATCCATTCTGGACCTTAAAAAGACTCAGAAATAGGTTATGTCACTTCTTAATGAGCAGTGACCTTACAAATGCAACAGGAACTTTGTTAAAGTAAGTGGAGTTTAAAATTCAGCTTTCGGTAACCATGTTAGCTTGTAAGTAATGAGAAGTACACAATAGTGACAGAGAAATTCTGTGAACTACAGGTTGCAGTTCATTTTCTTTTTAACTTTCTAAACTAAATTGAAGCGATATAATCATGGCTGTTAAAAGCTTGCCACAATAACACTTAGCATGCTTTTCAAAGTAGCCTCAAAATCTCTTGGTGAAATTATAGACTTAATTTTGAAACACTAAGTTTCAGGCCACCCACTGGGAACTCCATGGACAAAAGACCAATAACAGAGTTTAGCACAAGAACTTAGAGAGTCTAGAACAACATGAGATAATGCAGAATAGATTCTAAAGGAATGAAACATTATTTAATCAAATTATAAAAAAGAAGATTGGAATATTTGAGTAAGTTTGTAGGACACATCTGAGCTTCAGGCCAGTTCAAAAGAAAAACCAATTGTTGCATAATTCATCACCTTCAACTATTATTTTTTATAATAAAATGAACTTTTTAAGCAATAAACTTCATGGAAAAGAGAATACCATGTCTTCCTTCTTACTTTTAACAGCATCAGAGAAAAGCTGGAGTTGACCAAAAGTTAATATGGTTAAAACAGATTTATTCAGGAGTATTGAGTTGGGGGAACTCAGTATGGGAATGACTCTATGTTCTGAGTATACAGGGTTAATTTGGCATTCACAGTAGGGGGACAATGTGGGGTCAGTGGGTTAAAAAAACTGCTAACAGAAACAGTAGATGCTGGTTGAAGTGGCCCAACAGGATCCTTGCTGCAGACAAGCAAAAGTGACCAGGCATCTTCAGGCAGCTCTTGAAAGGCAAGGAAATCAAACAAATATCAATGTGGAGGTCCTTCTTAAACTGATGTAGCAGGGTGGGTGCTGACAAGAGTACATAAGTCCAAAAGTAGAATTCCAAGTTGAAAAGTTCAGGGGAACCAGTGGGAATTTTAGATGAGGAAAGAAATCTTTGTGGTTAAGATGTGAGGTTTGTAGTAACCACTGGGATTGCAGTGAGAGTTCCCAAGCCAACTGTGCATCAGAGACATGATTGAAGGTGATGCGCTGTCTTTCCTGACCTTGGTTAGAGAATCCCGAGCCATAGGAGAGCAATTGCTTTTGTTTTCCCCGTGTTCAAACATGCAGTGTTTGAACATACTGTTTGTTTGAATATAAGCTACATACTGATCAGTTCATCACAGAGGCAGTTTAAATATTTACTTTACAAAACGGTATTTCAGATCATGGTAATTTTCTTCATTAATTCATTCTCTACATGTAAACTGAAAAACTATTGTGGCTCAGACATTATTCTGAGTTCAAGCCAAAACTCTAATATTCCAGTGATCAGAGACGCAATGAACACACAGAGGGAGAATGTGGGTTTGTTGGTGAGTAATCTCTGTCACTGCATAAACAGTTCCATAACCCACTCCTGTCCCCACACTGTGTCACAGATCGTCACCGTGCAATTGGACTTCATAAAAATCCAGTCACCTTGAGCTAAATCACCTAAGTTATACACCTATTCTTTCCTTTCAACATTCAGTAACTAAAATGCCAGGAACCTTATATAAGCAATGTGTATGGTTAATTTTAAATTTTATATAGTTCATACTTAATACTTAAATAAATTTGAAACTATGACCGAATTGCCCATGAGGAAGGAGTAATTTGGTGAGGGCACACAAAAAGAGGGATACAAAGAGACAACATATGGAGGCTGTGAATAACATAAGTTCCCTCAGTTATAAAGCTCATGTAGGAGAGGAAAGTGTATCAATTATGGGTTTGTTTGTTTTGTGCCTGTTCTAACTAGACAGGGCAGTGTCTGTTTTGAGGAGTCTGGCTCCTGGTTAAAACCATCCCTTTTCCAGGGCAGTTATAGTGGATTTGTACTGGGGGGCCATACTGTGAAAGAACGGTACTTTTTGTGTTAGACTTGGTGTGCAGGGAGCCAAGTGATGAGATCAGGTTCTTTGGGCTATTCATGGCTTTAGTATATCTGAATTCTGAGCCTTACTTGCTCTATACTTTTTATTCCTCGGTCTCTTTATCTGAGACTTTGGGCAGAGGTCTTCAGGTAGCCTTATTGAGTCCTGTGGATGTTATTATTATCCTCCAAGGCTAACGTCCAGCAGCAAACTACTGTATTAATCCACTTTCACAGTGTCTGCCCCTTATTTTCAGCTAAATCTTAATGACACAAGCTGAGGATGTCTAGAGGCAGTCCATTTATCCTTCCCATCGTTTAAATCAATGGTTCTCAACCTGTGCGTTACAACCCCTTTGGCAAATCTTCATCTCCAAAATGTTTACATTATGATTCATAACAGTAGCAAAATTAAAGTTATGAAGTAGCAACAAAAATATTCTTTGGGGTTGCCACAACAAGAGGAACTTCATTAAAGAGTTGTAGCATCAGGAAGTATTATTTAAATACTTGTGTCATGATCTGAAGCTAAGAATGCCTCAAAATGTGTCTGCTCTCTTTTCTTCTTAAACTTTACCTCAAATTTGTCATGTTCAGGAACACACTCCCTAACTTAGCATGCAAAGGAACTGATTCTGAATAAAACCCCCAAGGTTTCTTGACTGGAGGAGGATATCAGATTGGACATAACTCCAATTCTTTCTGTCTGCTTTAATGAGTGTTGCTCGTGTTCATTTTGGCTTCACTCAGCAGCCAGCCAATGAATCCACTGTGTACAGTTCTAATACGGTAGAGGAACCTTATAGACTGTTGTCCCCATTCTGCCTGGTGTCTGCTACTTCCCCTAGTCTTTACACCTTTCTCTCTTCCACGGCCCCTTGTCTCTGAAACTGGAAAAGCTTGTGTCTGGGGCTAAGTCTACGTTTGACAACCCCTGCATGAGCTGGCACAAAGAAACAGCGGGAAGTTGGTGCTTTTCTGCCATCAGCTCCTTGCTTGTACTGTTGCACTAAGTGATTTGAAGCTTGTCCCATTATGCTCGCTTTCCCATGTGGATTTAATTGGCTCCTCTAACACCAGACAGCCTCTGCAATTCAGGAATCCTGATCATGGTGAGAGAAAGTGAGATCTAGAACCCCAGGGTGCTCAGCAACTTCCTAAACCAGGCCTGGGTAGACAAGTCTAGTCCCAGCATGTTCAATCTCATGAACCTCATGGAAAGCATAGGATTAGCTGTTCCCTCCCATGTCTTTACATTTTTGTCTAAATTCTTTCAATTTAATGGAAGTTTTCCTACATGTAGATTCAAACTCGACTATCTTCAAAGTCATAACTTGTCAGAGAAAATAAGTTCAATTATTCAATTCCAGCAGTGTGTGTGTGTGTGTGTGTGTGTGTGTGAGAGAGAGAGAGAGAGAGAGAGAGAGAGAGAGAGAGTCTGAAGCAGAATCAGTGATCCCAGTTAAGACAATAGCACAGTATTTAAGATAATTTTCTACTCACTAAGTCATGGGCAATCATTGATGGTAGCTTTAAAATGAGCTAGGTTTTCATTGATTGAAATGTAGTTTGTTCCTGTGCTGTGGGTCACTTACTATCCTGAAAGGAGAAAAGCAGGCACCGCACATGTATTAGCTAGTTTTCTGTCGCTGCGATAAAATCGCCATGACCAAAGCAACGTCTAGAAGGGAACCTTTATTTGGACTTACAGCTTCAGGGTGATGGAAGCCCATGATGGCAGAGCAGCAATAGGAGCAAAGAGCAGTTGTGGAAACAGGGAAGTTAAAACTCATTATCTTCAACCTCAATCACAAAGCAAAGGAAGCAACTAGACATAGTGTGAGTCTTTAAAATTCTAATGTGAAGTACTGCCTCCAACAAGGTTGAATCTCCTAAACCTTTCTCATACTTTACCACCAGACTAAGTATTTAAATACGGGAGCCTGTGGGGGGACTTTCTCATTTAAATCGCCACAGTGAGGCTGACCATTTCCTTTTTGTATTCCTTGGTTTCTTCATAGACAAGAATTGTTAGCATGTGGAGTTCATAGATGAGGCTTCTGTAATTGCTGCCCTAGAACTAAGAGAGAAGAGAATGTCTTCATTAAGGGAAGACTATTGACTTTGGAATCAAACACATTCAAACTAAATTCCATGTTCTATCCTTGGGGAGTAGCATGTGGCTTAGAATAACTACTCTTTCATGTATGATCTGAAGTTCACAGAAAAAAAAGTCCGAACCATATCCTATGATGAAAATTCTACAAGTTGCTTGAATGATTAGAACTTCATTCCTGTCTTGCAGATAGGGTCTCACACTGCTACCCAGGTGGAGCTATAATTCTCAATCCTCCAGCCTCATCCTCCCAAGTATATGGGATGGCAGGTATTCACAACCACACACAGCTCATCTTTATTTTCCTGAGATCTTAACTCCATGAATTTCTCTTAGCATTTTAAGTAAGATGACTTTCTCAAGCAGTGCCAACACAGTTTTGCTCAACCCCACAGGAGAGGGAAACTGGACTGGATAAGCAGTCAATTAACCTAAATTATCAGTTCCATCTGATTGATTCAGCTTGGGTCAGATGCCCGTGCCTGGACCAATCAATTTGCCTTAAGTAGTTGCAGCTGCAGCATTGGCTGGGGTTCCAGAATGGAGAGGTCATGGAAATATTCTTACAAAATGAATATATTTGAGGCAAAGAGAAAAATGAGCATGTCTACCAGAAAGGGAAAATTGTCATTATTCGATTTGCTCCTAGCCTAATTAAGTAAGTGTTTTATCACAGCTCCCAATGAAGGGCAATATTTTTGACCAAGTTTGTAATACACTGAATAAAACAAACAAAAGTAGCCAAAATACAAATGTAAATATCTATACAGGATCAGGGAGCTGCTAGCTGGTTAGAAGGAAGCCACTTCAGCGACATCTGTATACTACAAAGAAGCAAGCAGATGCTTGCTGTACATTTTAAGGAAGACTGGTCACTGAGGCAAATCTCATCTAATATGCTTGTTGATAAAGCCAATGCTCTTAGAAAACTCACACCAGAAAATCATAGCCAAAGATTTTTAAAACTTCCCATCCCCTGTGTCTCTATACCTGGGGGCACTTCCTAGACTATGGCTCCCAAGTGCCTTGGCCCTTGTGCAGACTGTGTCATTGCTCTCTGGCAGCCTGCGGAGTCTTGCTGACTTAAGCTCTGCAGTACCATCTGGCCAGCCCGAGGGCCTGGATGCAGCCTGCAGCCCTTCTCTTTACTATGCTCAATAAACACTCCACCCTTTATCTCTTCCTGGAAGGCTACCACCCACAGTGTGGCCTTTGGCTGGCCCAAGACAGGAAGAAGACCTGGTCTTTCCTCCCGGCAGTCTGCTGAGGCCTTGCTGTTCATTCCACACTGCTCCAGCTCAGATTTTCTTTCCCACCTTGGCAGAGGCGTCTCAGTCTGACTATAAGAACCCCCAAATATATGAACTATTAATAGGCCCTATTACTTGAGAATTCTAGACATTAGATATGTATATGTGTGTATGATATATATGTATATATAATATATGAGATATGATACACACATGAGAATACAAACACTTTACTTAAACACCTTTACTCTTTAAATAAAAGATCAGAATATATTTACCTGAATTTAAAATGTAGCTGTCTTTTTCATTTCCTGAAGCAGGCAGGTAAAACAGCCTCCCTTTGTAGCACAAGCCACCCACTATGCTCCCAAATTGCCTATGAGGTCTACCTACTTAGGATAGTCAAATCTCAGAACTGGGTACTGGGACTGGCCCTTTTGTCATCTGTAATAAGTAATTGTGAACTTGACATGAGTTGGAAGGAGTCTCCACTGGACTGGGCCTGTGGAGATTTCTTGATTTCCCAGATTGCTGAGGCAGGACTCATCCACTCTAGGTAACACCATTCCCTAGATAGGTAGCAGTTCCTGACACACTGACGTTCCACATTATGGACCTTATGAGAGAGAACAAATGCTTTTATAAGTTGATATTTGTCAGGACTTTAAAAAAAATTCCATTTGGAAAAGGAGCCTTTATGGTTAGGGTAAGTTTCTTTGTGTGCAATATCCTGAAATGTAATGCACACCACGTGAAGACTGGTTTGGTATGTAAATCTGAGAAGTTAGCGTGAGATACTGTGCATGCCATTTCTATCTGAGAAATCCCTGCCATGCAAACTAAGACAGAAACAACAAACAAGAAGGATGCCTTGGCTGATCCTGATCAAGTCTGCTCCAGATTGATGGTTGGAGTCTCCGGATGACTGTAGCAGCTCTTTCATGTCAGGAAACAAAATTAGTAGGATAGCAGTCTGGGGGCTTTGAATACTGCTTACAAAAATTCTTAACAGTACAATTCCATTTCCTGGTATTTTATTAATTTACTGCTCTCCATATTAATGATGTGCTATGTTCCAAAGTCCAAAAGATGAATGAGTCTGTTGCCCTCTTACTTGACGTAGTCTAGGCCCTTGGATTTTTTGACACCATCTTCTTTCATGAGAAACCTTTGAGGTGGTATTCTCTGTGTAGTTTTTTACTGTATATCTTTGATTACATTGGTTCTTTCCCATTTCTTTAGGTAGACTTGCCCTATTTTTTTACCTTGCTGTTACTGTAGTATTGGATGGCATTGAGAATGGCTATTAGGCTTCTTCTGAGACCCATTAAAGGAAAGTTATTTCTTTCTGTAAAGGATAAACTTATCTCTGTCCCTGGATGAAGACACAACATTCTGATGTATTTCAAAATTAAGAAATTATATACCAATGCCTCCCCCATAAGAGGCCATTCAAGTGGGCCTTCCAGTCACCAGCCACAGAGAACAGAGACTACCTTTCAAGAAGACTCATTCACCTAGTCCATGTTAAGGAAATGGGTGGAATAATTAATCCTTTAATGATATGGTGCACTTATCATTCCTAGCAACCCTTTCCTCTGTATAAAACTTTTATCAGACAGTACTGCAGAACCTTTGCCTTGTACCCTGCCTACTTTCTGCATCCTAACTCAGAAAAGCATAACTTTTCTTTTACATTATTTTTGTTTCTCTGTGTGTGTGTGTATGTGTGTGTGTGTGTGTGTGTGTGTGTGTGTGTGTGTGTGTGTGAGAGAGAGAGAGAGAGAGAGAGAGAGAGAGAGATACTGATGGAAGCTTTGGCACGCTTTTCTTGACACTCTGGGATTTCTCTCTCTTCTTTTAAGGTTCCACCACGTATGCACTCATCTTTTGCTGTGTGGCTATTTACAAATGACATGGTTTTCTCTCCTCTTTCATCCTTTTTTCTGGGTAGGCATCAAATTTGATAGTTTGTCTACCCTGTTGTTTTATCTCATATGTTGATAAGATTGTCCCTGAGCTTCTTTTAAGCCCACTTGTAAATTCTTCTTTGATGAAACTAGGAACCTGAAAAAGAAATCTCAACTTGTCTAGGAAACCATACTTTACCCAATATTGGGCTCCCCAAGGTTTCCTTCCCATAATATCATCGTTGAATGATCTACTTATTATGAGATCAATTATTTAGTAACAATTCTCATTCTAGATGCTAATAAGAATGAGGACACTGTTTGAGTTTTCTCCATATTGAATCCTATAACTTAGAAAAAAATTTGTCCTATATTATGTATAGTTTCTCACGCATTTCCATGAAAGAAACAGGAAAGGGAGAAACATGATGCCATGCTATAATCATGATATCCAGGAGTCATACAGACATTAAAAATGAGAAAATATAACATAGGCATAATGAATCCAAGATTTATTTTGTAATTGTCCTTGGTATCACAACTGCCAAAAACTTGTTAAAGACATCATTGGGTATTAGGTATATATTTTCTAAATCTATGATTTATAACCAATAATAGGCCAAGAAATGTGTGCTACTTACACTGCACATCCAAGAAATGACACAAAGTAAATATAGCCTAGATCTCCTCTTCAAATATTAAAGCTTCTCAGTTACGCAGATAACTCAGTGGGTAAAACAGGTACTGTGCAAGCATGAACATTTGAGTTTAGATGTGTAGGGCCTCTGTAAATATTATGATAACCTGTGGTAGCACTCATGCATAATCCCAGTACTTATATGGCAAGATGAACCACAGAGACAGAAGAATGCCCATAAGCTCTTAGGCCAGCTAGCCTGATGAACACGAAAATGAACAGGAAAGAACCTTTTTCTCAAACAATGTGCAAAGTAGGGATCAAACTAAAGATTGTCCTTTCATTGTGACATAGGCAAAGTAGCACACATGTACCCATATTTACACACATGAACACACACACATATAAATATAAACATCACACACATATACATATGCATAACAGACATAAGATGATTTCCAAATATTAAAAATTCCTCTAAAAGTGGAATTTTCTTATACTTGTTAGTCAAATGCAGACTTTCTTTCTTTGTCTCAAAATAACTCTAGGATAGTGCAAACTTGTTATCTGAAGTAAGTAGTTAGTTGAAGAAGTTTGGTTTGCTTTTCCCAGAGTTGACTGTGCCCTCTGTGTCCTGCTGCGTAATTTACCCTCTGTAGTAAGGCTGGAATTTGAAAGATGATTTGCACCTTCTGTCTCATTCATTTCCCAGTGGCCACATCCCATTTCCAGAATAAATTCTATTTGATCTGAAAACACTGGGAGTTTGAGTTGTGCTGACAGATATGCTATTTGGGTGGTGGAGGATATGGTCACTTTTCCAGGTTGGACAGATGCTGCCCAAGATGCCGAATTGCCCTGATGCCATCTGCTTGGCTGACCCACTAATCCACCAGCTGGTTTCCATGAACACCAGGATGATTTCCCATTGGAGATTCTTGAAACATCTCTTACATCCATTAAAGGCAAGAACAGATGGTGGTTTCTTGAGACAGTGAAGGATTTAACTGATTCATTACTCATGCTGGGAACAGTGAGATCAACCAATTGGACCCTTATGCATTGGCTTACCTTTCTTTTAAGTTATCAACTCCCAGTGTGGGAAGAGAGTCAGGTTTTAGAAGTGTAAATAAGCTTCTCTGCGTCAGATGCAAGCATGTCTCAAGAAGCAAGCTAGCAAAAGAATAAATTTCAACAGCATCAAGGTTAGGTCTTAGACCAATTGTAATGGTGTTCATTACCATTCAGGTACCAAAGCAGCTTCAAGGACACTGAGAAAAACTAGAGAATGTGACAGATTTGACAGTGCCTGTCAAAGTGTAGCACTGTTCCTCAAATAAGACTAACTGAGGAAACAATAGGTGGCATTATCCTACTGCTGACAGAAATTCTGGGAGCTTAACAAAAGTTTATAATCTTAGTGATCTGATCTGATCTGAATATGAAATTTACCCCAGAGGCTCAAGGATTACGTTTTGCTCCATAGCTGGTGGCTGGCTCTATTTGGTGAAGATATTGGAAAATCTTGTAGGTTAGTGTTAGCTACAGGCCAACAGTGACAGCCTTTTGAGCATTTCTTGCTTCAGCTCTTCCTAATTAGCCTCTTTTCTTTGATTCCTGAGTACCATGAAGCACCCTTGGTCACACCCTTCCACAGGCCTGTCACAGGCTTGAAAACAAGGAAGCATGGACTGAGACTCTGAGCCCAAACAAACTCTTGCATCTTTCAATTAATTGTCTTCAATAATTGTCACAGTGACTAAAAGTCTGACTGACACACTGCCTACTACTTTAAAACCTGTCCCTATATATCTTACTATTTTTTTCTGTTCTATTTACCACTGACCTTGCCACTTCCAGTGTTTTTCTCCCTTTGGTCTCTACTCACTCCCCATTTCTTTTATAACCAGAACTCTTACAGACAGTAAACTCGATAAGGCATGATAGTCACCATCATTTTCCTGACCCACCTTGTGAGCATCACATGCCAATCTAACTCATCATTTGTCTCTTAAAGATAGCCCACCACTATATTTGTCTTCAGCTTAACTATATTCCCAATGAAATCCATACTGACTGGTTAAAGGGTTTTGTAAAACTGAAACCATGTAGAATTATGTATGAGGGTCATCCTGAGGGCTCCTGCTAAGGAAATCAGGGCATAGGACACATTGAGCTTCTTGAAGTATTTGAACAGTAACGATTCATTTTTCCCCCCAGGAAGCTGGTAATATCCTGTTTCTTTATTTTGGTTTCAAATCTTTAAGAATCTGTCAGTGAAAATAGCATCCCCTCCTGCACACATAAACACACACACACACACACACACACACACACACATTGCCCAGAAAGTAGTTGAATGATGACTTTTGCAGAGCTTAGGGAGCTGTTTGGAAAATTTGCAGTGGTTCACAAAGAATCTTCCATTACATATGCCTCTAGGTCCTTGGGGCCTGCTGAACCACACCAGCTCATTCTGGAAGCAATCTTCTGACTAAGTAAATTCTCCTTGGCTCCTGGCAGGGTAACATAAGGCATGGGGAAAATTAGAAGGTAGATCGACCTCAGTTTAAATCAGTGTTCTGTCAGCAACTAAATGACACATCACTCAGCCTCTCTGAGGTACAGTTTGCTTACCTGCAGAAAGGATATGGGTATATAGTTTAGTCAGGATAATATATACACAGCATCTAGCATATAACATGAATCAATACATATTTGTTCTTTATCCCTATGGGGCGTATTCTAAACTCACTAGATACTTCTTTTAGCCTTTCTCTAAGAGCTTTTTGAATTTGCCTGGTTCAACCTCTGTGGGTACTCTGTAAAGATATGTTGCCACACTTCAAACAGAGATGATGGCGGTACAGTTTCTGCTGGGCAAAATTCAACAGGCTGAACTCCAATGAGCAAGCCAAGAACTCAGGGAAGGCCATATATAGGGGATTCAGATATGGGACCATGCATAATCTCCCGTCTTAAGGTTTTCCAGAGAAGTACGACTGGTAGGAAGTGCATTTCCTCATATATATAATGAGACTGGCATATATATATATATATATATATATATATATATATATATATGAATATGTAAAGATAACTATATAACAATCTCTAATCATCTTCATAATTTCACAAACAAATACTTAAGGTTAATATTCATGTATAGATATAGAAACATGTATTTTATATATTCAGATGTAAATATTTGTATCCAGACAATTATTTTTGGATTATATTTTATATACAAATATCTGTACATATACGTATGATGATTTACCATGGGATTTGTTCACAGGATTATGGAAATCAGAATGCCTATGATCTGTTTCCTTCATGCTGGTGGTATAACTTGAGGATAGTGACAGGGTATACTGTCTAGGATTGAGTCGGAAGGCCTGAGGACCAAGTTTGCTCATGTCTCATGGCTAGGAAGATGGATGCCCCAGTTCGGAAAGAATGAAAGTTTCCATCTCCCTCTATTTTGTTCTATTAAGAGTTTAAGGGTGCCCATCCACCTTGAAAAGGGCTGATCTTTCTATTGACTCTCCTACAACAATCCAATCTCTTTGGAAAATCCTTTTACAGACACAGGGATAATGTTTTACCAGTTATCTGGGCATTACAGAATCCAGTAAAGGTGACATATAAAACTAACCAACTAACTAAGCAGGGCTGTTCCCATGAGTTCAGTGGCAGTGGTGGTCAGAATAAAGCCTCAGAGCTCTGAAGCTGAAAATACAGGCAGTTGTGAGCCATGCGATATGAGTGCTAGAAGCCACACTCCTGGAAGAACATGATATGGACTCTCTAGACTATAGACTCCATATCACACCCCTGGCTCCAACCCTACCCATGAGAGCCCAGCAGACCAGGGAGCAGCCTGACCACACCTCAGCCACTTTCCACCACATCTGTAACTACAGTAGCCTTGATCCTGCCTACACCTATACCTCTAGGGGCTTCTAACCCATACCAGTGTCCACCATAGGCATACACCTGGCTACACATGGAAGAAGAGCAACCACCTAAGTCACAGGCTCAACTTACACCAATGGGAGGAAGCGGGAACCCCTAAAGCACAGACCCCACCTTCACCTACTGAAGAAAGAGATGGCCAGATGATAGTGTAAAAACACACTGAACAATATAAATAGCAACATGGCACCACCAGAAACAAATAGTTCTATACCAGCAAGACCTGAACATCCTAATGCAGATGAAGTAGAAGAAAATGATCTTAAATATAACTTTATGAAGATGATAGAGACCCTTAAAGAGGAAACGAAAAATTCTCTTAAAGAAATGGAGAAAACGACAAACAAAAAATTGGAAAAAAAAATCAATAAATCTCTTGTTTTTTAAGGTTTAAGTCTTAATTTTATTTTATTTTATTTTTGCACAAACACGAAGCAGAGAATGAACTGGAAGTGGTGGAAATTTTTAATCTTTTAATCTTTTTTAATTACCATTTTATTTTTATTTTTTTAAAAAGAAAACAAACTATCTTTTTTCATTATACATACCAATCCTAGTTACCACCCTCTCCCCTTTTCCCATTCCCTCCACATACCCTCCCACCCCACCCCCATCCAATCCTCAGAGAGGGTAAACCACATTTTGGGGGGAAGGTCCAAGGTCCTCCCTACTATGTCTAGGCTGAGCAAGGTATCCATCCAAAGAGAATGGGTTTCCAAAGAGCCAGTACATGCAGAATGGATAAATCCTGGTGCCAGTGCTAGTGGCTTCCCAGTCTGCCCCAGCCATGCAACTGTCAATCACATTCAGAGGGTCTAATTTGGTCTGATGCTTGCTTCTTACCAGTACAACTGGAGTTGGTAAGCTCCCATTAGGTCAGGTAGACTGTTTCACTGGGTGAAAACCAAGAAAAAAACAATCAAACATGTGAAACAAACAGTTAAAACAGTTCAAGACTTGAAAACTGAAATAGAGGCAATAAGAAAAACACAAACCAAGGGAGTTCTAGAATTGGAAAATCTTGGTAAGCGATCAGGAACTACAAATGCAAGCATAACCAACAGAATACAACAGATGGACGAGAGAATCTCAGGTGTCGAAGATACAATAGAGGAAATAGAATCATTGGTCAAATAAAATGTTACATCCAACAAACTTTTAAACTACCGAGAAAATCTGGGATACCATGAAAATACCAAACCTAAGAATAATGGGGCTAGAAGAAGGAGAAGTCCAGGTTAAAAGCACAGAAAATATATTCACCAAAATTGTAGAAGAAAACTTTCCCAACTTAAAGAAGGATATGCCTATGAAAATAAAAGAAACTTACAGAATATCAAATAGACCAGACCCCCCTCCAAAAAATTCCTTTGACACATAATAATCAAAACACTAAACATACTGAATAAAGAATACTAAGAACTGCAAAAGAAAAGGGCCAAGTATCATATAAAAGCAGACCTATCAGAATTACACCTGACTTCTCAATGGAAAATATGAATGTCAGAAGGTCCTGGATAGATTGTCTACAGATGCTAAGAGACCATGGATGGAAGCCCAGACTGTTATACCCAAAAAAATTTCAATCACCCTAGATGGAGAAAAAAAGGTATTCCATGATAAAACCAGATTTAAACAATGCCTAACTACAAATCCAGCCCTACAGAACGTATCAGAAAGAAAACTTCAACCAAAAGAAAGTAGCTACATCCACAAAAATAAAGGCAATAGATAAACCTACAACAGCAAATCACAAAGGGAAACACACTCACACTACTACCACTACAAAGAAAACAAAAGATAACAGGTACTAAGAATCACAGGTCATTAATTTCTCTTAATTTCAATGATCTCAATTCACCTATAAAAAGACACAGGCTAACAGAATGGATACAGAATCAGGATCCATCATTCAGCTGCATACATGAAACACACCTCAACTTCAAAGACAGACATTACCTCAGAATAAAGGGTTGGGAAAAGATTTTTCAATCAAATGGACCTAAAAAACAAGCTGATGTAGCTATTATAATATCTAATAAAATAGACTTCAAACTAAAATTAATCAAAAGAGATGAAGGAAATTTCATATTCATCACAGAAAAAAATCCATGAAGATGAAGTTTTAATTCTGAACATCTATGCTTCAAATAACAAAAAAATTGGAATAACCCCCATATCTTATTGGTTCACCATAGTTTAAAGTTAGAATTCAACAACCACATAAATTGCAGAAAGCCCACAACCTCATGATAATTGAACAATACTCAACTGAGTCAACCCTGGGTCAAGAAAGGAAAAAAAATAAAGACTTCCTAGAATTCAATGAAAACGAATACACAATATACACAAACTAATGGGACACTTTGAAAGGAGTGCTAAGGGAAAATTCATAGCACTAAGTGACTACATAAAGAACTTGGAGAAATCTTATACTAGTGACTTAACAGCACATCTGAAAGCTCTTGAACAAAAAGAAGCAAACACACTCAGGAGGAGTAGATGCCAGGAAATTGAGGGCTGAAATCAATAAAATAAAAATAAAGAAAGCATACAAAGAATCAATGAGAAAAAGTGTTGGTTCTTTGAAAAAATCAACAAGATAGACAAACCCTCATCCAAACTAATCAAAAGGCAGAGAGAGACTACGCAAATTAACAGAATCAGAAATGAAAAGGGAGACATAACAACAGACACAGTGGAAATCCAGAGAATCATCAGGTCATATTTCAAAAATCTGTACTCCAAAAAATTGGAAAATTTAAAGGAAATGATCATTTTTTTCTGGATTGAAACCACATCCCAAAATTAAATCAAGAACTAATTTATATAGGCCTATAACCTGCAAGGAAATAGAAGTAGTCATCAAAAGCCTCCCAACCAAATAAAGTCCAGGGCCTGGTGGTTTCAGGGCAGAATTCTACCAGAACTTCAAAAAAGAGCTAATACCTATACTCTTCAAATTGCTCCACACAAATTGCTCCCACAAATAGAAGGGATATTGCCAAACTTTTTTTTTTATGAAGTGACAGTTACTCTGGTACCGAATCACACAAAGATGCAACCAAGAAAGAGAGTTACAGACTAATTTCCCTCATGAACATTGATGTAAAAAATTCAATAAAATACTGGCAAACCAAATCGAAGAACACATTAGAAAAATCTGTCATTATGATCAAGTAGACTTGATCCCAAAGAAAATCTATCAATGTAATCCACCATATAAACAAACTGAGAGGAAAAAAAAACATACAGCCATCTCATTAGATGCTAAAAAAGCCTTTGACAAAATTCAACACCCTTTCATGATAAAGGACCCTAGCTAAGAATCTAAGTGGTAGTTGAGAAGGTGCCTGAACTGACCTTTCCCTTTAATCAGATTGACGACTACCTGGATTGTCATCAAGGAACCTTCATTCAGTAACTGATGGAAGCAGGTGCAGAGATCCACTGCTAAGCACTGGGCCAAGCTCCTGGAGTCCAGTTGTAGGGAGGGAGGAGCAATAATATGAACAAAGGTGTCAAACCCACAGAAACCTCTGACCTGAGCATGTGGGAGCTCACTGACTCTGGACTGACAGCTGGGGAACCCGCTTTTACCAAACTATGCCCTCTGAATGTGGGTGATAGTTGTGTAGTTTGTGGGGCTACTGGCAATGGAACCAGCATTTATCCTGAGTGCATGAATTGGCTTTTTGGAGCCCATTCCCTATGGAGGGATACCATACTCAGCCTAGATACAGGGGGAAAGCCTTGATCCTGCCTCGAGTGATGTGACAGACTTTGTTGACTCCCCATGGGAGGCTTTACTCTTTCTGAGGAGTAGATGGGGTAGGTGGTAAGGGCAAGATGGGGGAAGTGAGAGGGAAATGGGACTGGTATGTAAAATGAGAAAAGATTGTTTTTTAAAAAGAGTAAAATTTATAAAAAAAAACTGTGAGATAAAATAAAAAAGAACATGATGTGTTCATAACTGCTGAGCAGCAAGCAGTGTTTTTTTTTTCATCTACAAATGTTTATGCAATCCCAACTATCAATGCCTGATATCAAGATTCTGGTATGTAAACAGAAAGACTATATGGGCTCAGTTTTCACTATTGTAAACTCCTACTATAATGTGGGATATACATATTCCAGTCTAGGTTTTGTCTGTGTATAAGCTGAAAATAAATAACTGGGAACTTTCTGGTGATATGGTTTCTAATTTTCTTATTAAAATAAGTAATTGCTTTAAACCAGGAACTTTTTATTATTTGTTTGAATCTTTTTTTTGTTGTTCACAAATTCTAAACATTTGCGGTACATAGTATATTTTTGTTTATTGAGACAGCCTTGGTTATTTCATCACTACGTGACAATTTTGTTTATTAACCACTGCCCAGAGTATTAATTCTGAAGATAGCAGGAGAAACAAATGAGTCAGGCCGTTTCCTCTCTGGGAGTTTGAAAATGAGCAGTTCTACCTCCCGTCCTTGATAACCAGTTTCATCCTCGTTAGAAGCCAAACATATTCTTTGTTCTGTCAGCAGTTCTGTCCAAGTAAGAGGTCAGAAATGCCAAAAAATGAACCCCGGTTTATGTCTGGTTTCTTATTTGTGTCTTTCTTTTTCATCTACACAGCAAGTTAATAAACACAGCTTCCTGGATTTTTCTGCATTACCAGACAGTTTATTAGCCCTAGAAGGTGTATCCAAAGAAGCAGTCTGGACCCTGGAATGGGAGGCACATGAACACCTATTTGTGACAACTGGATTTGCCACCTCAGCCCCCATACCTCAACCCAGAAAAGCCTTGGCAACCTATCCTTAGGAACTACCCTTGCTATAGAAGACTTCCATTTCACTTCTTTTGCTTAATCTCCCGCCACAAAATTCCTTTTTGAAACTTATCTGTCAAGTTTACAAAACAGAGGACCTGGAATTGACTGGCCTGGAGTGGCGTTAGTACTGGTTCATTTTCTCATATCCTAACCTCTCATGTTATATTCACCTGAAGTGAGGAAAGCTCTGTCATCCTCAAGGAACCCATTCATGACCCTCTAATTTTACTTTTACGTATTAGTACCTGCTTAGATGAAAATTATTCTCATTATATTTTACCCTGGATATTTCACCCTCTTACATTTGTAAGGATATTAAATAGTTTATTTTGTTCCAAATTTAGCTATTCCTATTTATACTTTCTCTCTGGGCTCAAAGCTGTAATTTATGCTATGTAGAATCCTAAAACAGAAGATTGGGCTCAGTACTATGGATAAAATTCAATAACGTACTTTAAATGAAGGATACCTTAACATGTGCAGTACTTATAAACACATATATGACACCTCCTTTGTCACGTGGCTGCTTATCTGCCATGTGGCTGCCCTCCATCACAAATTAAGTAGCATAGGTGAGGTTCTCTTTTTCTCCTCTCTCTCTCTCTCTATCTCTCTCTCTGTCTCTCTCTGTCTCTGTCTCTCTCTGTCTCTCTCTCTCTCTCTCTCTCTGTGTGTGTGTGTGTGTGTGTGTGTGTGTGTGTGTGTGTATGTGTGTATCTTCTGTATATGCCTCTGGACAGCTACTAAGAATTATGCTTTGTCTGTCCTATTTTTTAAAATATCTTTTAAACTCTGACAAAAGTTTCATTGAGGTTTTGAGTTTATCCTTAAATTATTTTTATTAATGAAACTAAGAACACCAAGAGGGGACACCAATTTCCCCTGACTCATCTGGTGTTGATGAAGGTACTACCCCTAAATCCAATAACATTCAGACTCTTCTGGTTACTCTTCCATAGAACATCAGTTTGAATTCCAGCACCCACATACTGTCTAACAATCACATGTAATCAGGTCCTGGGATTCTAACGCCCTCTTCTGGACTCAGAGGGCACCAGACACACCTATGGTGCACACATAAACTACATGAAGACAAAGCATACAGGTACATAAAATAAAATAAAATTTTAACGGAAGAGGTATTTGGATAGAAAGGAGTAGCTATTTAACAGAAGTGTTGTAAGAAAAACTCTTGATTCATAGCCATGAAATCTTGAAGAAATTCAGCATTCCTGAGAGACAAAAAAAAAGTCTTGTAAGCCATTAAGAAAAAATTCCATAAAGCATGTATATCATGAAAATAACGTCATTAGCCTGTTCAAGGGTAAAATAATTCATGAATTCCCATCAGAACTTATTTGAGATAAGAAAGACCTTCACCATTCCAGGGTATAATGGACAGGATAATAGTGTCTTTCCTAACTCCATCTGAAGTGCTAATGGACCACAATTTACACAGATTGCTTCCACTGCCAGTTTGATTAGCATGTGATGTAGATTTCCCAAAGGATCAGTTACTAGCAACATTCCAAAAACAAGAGGAAGGTCTTGGGCATTGGTTCTGGCAACAAAAGAGGATTTAACACTATTGGTGTCAGATTTTTCCAAGGGTTCGTAGATGCTGTAAACAAGACATTAGTTATTTAAATGCTAATGATCCTGATTTAGTATATGACATCAATGCAAATCTGGAATGAATTTCTGTTGAACAGACAACAGCTGACATTTTTATTTATACTATTGTAAATGCAGGTTAAAATGTCCTACATTTGAGTAAAGATAATTGGTTGGGTGAGATGCAGTATTATGAGAGATAGAAACCAGTTCAGACCTAATTAAGAAACTTTTGAAATAAAGCAATATTTGGAGCTGGCACAGGCCACGTATAACTCATAATTGCACACAAATTAGCCGAAAACTTGCAGCAATCCATATTGAAATTTTAACAACAGAGAATTGCATATGTTATATATACACAAATTTAGAATAACTGAAAAACTTTTATGATGCTGTAATAATAATTTGGAATTCTATAATTACATATTGGTTTAATTCAGATATTGAAGATACTTTCTTGTTTGATTGCTTCCTTACTTGCTTTTTCTTCTCCTTCCCTTTATGCATTATCTTTGTCTTCCTCATCTTCTTCTTTGTTTTGAGACAAAGTTTAACTTTGCAATCCAAGCTTCCCAGGCTGCTCTGAAATTTAAAAAACTCCTCTTGGTCTATCCTTACACCGTCCTGAAATTATAGATGTTAGCCAATATTCTTGCTTTGAAAGAACATTTAATGTCATTGTAATGTTTATTGAATTAATTTTCATGATGTATTAAAGAGGAATGAGTTGAAAATACTGATAATTTATATACATTGTAATTTGATAAAATATTCACAACAATAATTCATATTAGTACAATATTGAATTTGTTGAAGAATGCAAACCTGACTGGAGGCAAGGAAGTAATCATGTTTTGAAATAATTAAAGGAATATTTTACACTTAACAATATAATTAAAATTAAAAATATTTTCATTGGGTTTAAATTCAACTAATAACATTCCTAGGCACCTATGCAAAAACATTTTCTCCCTTAAAAATATTACAAGCCTCAGATAAAAGTTCAGGCAATGTCCTGCAAATTTAATAGATACACAGATAAATAGATAGACAGACAGACAGATGGACAGATAGAAATAAACAAGAAGACTTTAAGAAGACTTCACAAGAATCATAATTTAACCATTGTAGCCATACTAAAAGTATTTCTCAGAAATATTTTAAAAACACATTACATGTTGGAAATATTTAAGAAAAATATTTCCTTAACTTTAAAGATAGTTATATCAAACAAATATTGAAATTCATGGTGTTCATTACAAAAAACAACAGTACCACCTGTCAATCTTCATTTGTTTGTTTGTTTTTCAAGACAGGATTTTTCTGTGTAGTCCTTGCTGTCCTGGAACTCACTCTGTAGATGAGACTGGCCTGGAACTCAGAGATCCACCTGCCTCTACCTTCAAAATGCTGGTATTAAAATGTTCCACAACTTCCCTGATCACCTGCAATTCTTAAGCTCCCTGTAATCAATATAAAATGCTTTTAAGAATATTCCATTAAGATATAGAATTTTAACTTCTATGTGATAATTATTAATAGTCTTATTCCAAAAGATATAGAATTCTAAATGATAGTTATTAATTTGTTGGGTTGTTTGAGACAGTGTCTAAGTATATAGCACAAGTTGGCCTCAGACTCATCTTGTGTGGGACTCACCAGTGTAGGAAATACATTGTTTGGTCTTCTTATCTCATTAAAGAGAGCTTTTAAATAGGATATTATTTGGTTTGACAATGTAGTAAAAATGTTGGCCATTCTATAAGTACATGGTTCAAAGCTCAACTATTTTAATGTTTCAATCCCCTAATTTTTTATTTGTTTTTCTATAAAAGAATAATTCCATTGTTATGGTACCTAGACTGCCAAACTATAATTAAACAACACTGAATAAATTTGCCACAGAGACCAAAATGAAAATCACTATCTTATGGATGACTCCAACAAAAAGAAGAAGAAACTGTGAATTCTTAGAATTATTTGCATTTTAATAGTTCAATTAAGTTTATTTTTAATTAGTAAGATGAGTTAGTTGGTAAAGGTTCTTGCTGCCAAACCTACATTCTGAGTTCAATCCCTAGAACCTACAGAGTAAAAGAAGAGAACATTCTTCTGAAAGTTGTTCTCTCTCTTGTACACAGGCTCCATGGATCGAACACCTCACCTCTTCACATAAATAAAAACTAAATACACATTTAATGTATAATATATAACTATATATAATGTTCACATATTTTAATATACTTTAATATATAAATATATAACACATGTATATATAATCAAAGTGGAAATCATTGATATCTTTGATCTGAAATATTTCCAAGGAGGCTAAGTGTGAAAGTGAATACTTAGCTACACAGATTTTAGGGCATAGGGAATAGAAAGAGCTGATACTATTGTAAACAGCAGACAAGTTCCTTGAATTTTGCTTTAGAGGGGTGGAGACAAACTGGGGAAGTAGGTAAGGGTGCTCAAAAGTGTTTCAGTTTTTAAAATTTATAAAAAAAAAATGTCAATCATCACAACCAAAAGGCAGAGAGAAAAATCAATGCAATTGAGTAATGTGAAAGGAGGAAATCTACAAAAATGGCACCTCAGGTCCAATTGCAAAGATCTAGCTTTGGGTGGGTGGTGTGTCCTTTCAATAAGAAAGGAAAACCCCAGTGTGTGGATACACATGCCTGTGGGGAGCAGAAGTTAAGGTGGGGACTTTCACACACTCTCTTCTTGTGGTACTGGAAGTAATATCTCTAGTGAGGGTGAAGATGGGAGCCACACATATGCTCTCTTTTAGCTACAGCAACAGTATTTATAAATGTTCTTCATGTATTTTACTTTTCTGTCCCCTCCACAGAACCCTTTACACATCTATTAGGGCAAGATTCATAATTATACTTGGTCTTATCACTGATATACTGAACACTTGTTCTCAACTCATTCTGTGTCTTTTTATATCTGGAATATGAGGAGAAAATTGTTGCAATGCATGAAGTTAATTTAAATGAAAGATAAAAATTCTTAGAATTTAGGTTGTACATAATAGGGAGAATTTTTCATCTTTAAAACGTTTTTTTTTTCAATTCCATTGAAGTAAAATGAGGGTTCCTCTATTATGAGATTCATCTTCTCTTATGGACTCTCTACTGTAGACTCCTGTGAGTCAATGAGGACCCATCCTGGCACATAATTAGTGATACGCAGCAGGTAAAATGTAATTGAAGGTGTCCTCCCTGTCGTTTGCAGGTCAAGTAAATGATTCATGGAGTCAAACAGGAGGGGACACTTTATAAATTATGTTCCCAAATGCAGTTTGGTTCATAATGTAAATTTATTGCTGGGAAGATATTATTTCTAGGTGAATAATTACAGGCCAGAAAGAAATGAGAAAGCAAACAGCTCAGTGGAAAGTTTATACCTTATTGACAAAATCTAAAGGTAACATTCTGCCAAGAACCCATAAGGATATGACTGGAATCCTAGGACTTAAAATTCTAGCTTTATCTCTCTTAAAGTTATCCCACCAGTGGCAATAGTGTAATTGATTTCTTCCCCATGGGCGAACGACCTTGCTCTTAGAATAAGAATCCTACATTTAAGAAAGTAAGACTTAAATCCTCAAAGATTCGTTTAAAAAGAATGTTCTTAGGGCTCTCTTTCTAACAGAACGCCAATCTCTCACCTCTATTGGCACAAGTTATTTGAGAACTAGCAGTTGGAGACGGGAAAAGCACGTGGTGGGAGAGTCTCTTCCATCACTCTGCAACTACTGGAAGTGGAGAGGCCAGCAGAAGAACATTGTAAACCTGTTTGAGATTCTGAAATTCTAGCTGATAAAAAGAGAAAACATAGTGCTGGCAGATACATCCGGACAGGTAAGTGGGTTCTAGCCCGGCCACCAAAGAGCCCCGGGAGGGGTCTACAGGCGCCCCCCAATCCCCGAGGCTTTCTGGCCACTCAGGGTGCCTCCCCCCCTCTACTGGTTTTTCTGCTTATCCACTCCAGCTTGCCCCCGGACACCCCTTTCCAACTGCGGGGTCCTAGGTTCCCCAAACTCAGCCTGCTTCCAGGCTACAGGGGTTCTCTTGTTCCACAGAGTGGAACGGGCTTCTTCTTGCAAGCTCACCCTTTTGTCTGTGAGGTCCTTGGCAGCTAGTGGCCTTGATCCAGTGGCGGCGGATCCATCAAGATGGCAAGTGGCCCATATCGAGTACCAGTTGCTCCATCCGGAGGGACCAAGCCACCGAGACTCTCCTGTTCACATTAAAAGGAAGAGATGGGCAGCCGCCAATCCAAGAATTCCTCCAACAACCTGAAAAGCAGCATGATAACACCAGAATCCAGTGAGTATGCAACAGGAAAACCTGAGCAACCTAATCCAGAAGAAATAGACTTTAAATGTAACATTATGAAAGTGATAGAGACCAATAAAGAAGAAGTGAAAAACTCCTTTAAATAAAGGGACAAGAAGACTAACAAAAAGTTAGAAGAAATGAATAAATTCCTCAAAGATACCCTAGAAAACCAAGAAAAAGCAATCAAACAGGTAATGGAAACAGTTCAAGACTTGAAAACTGAAATGGAGGTAATGAAGAAAACACAAACCGAGAGATGGCAGGATATGGAAAATCTGGATAAATGAACAGGAACTACAGAGACAAGTATAACCAACAGAATACAAGAGATAGAAGAAAGAATCTTAGATGCTGAAGATACAATAGAGAAAATAAACTCATTGATCGAAGAAAACAACAAATCCAACAAATTTGTAACTCAAAACATCCAGGAAATCTGGGACACCATGAAAATACCAAACCTAAGAAAAATAGGGGTAGAAGAAGGAGAAGAATTACAGGTTAAAGGCCTAGAAAATATATTCAACAAAATTATAGAAGAAAATTTCCCCAACCTAAAGAAGGATATTCCTATGAAGGTAAAAGAAGCATACAGAACACCAAATAGACAGGATCAAAAAAACAAAAAACATCCCCTCACCATATAATAGTCAAAACACAAAACATACAGAATAAAGAAAGAATATTAAGAGCTGCAAAGGAAAAAGGTCAAGTAACATATAAAGGTAAACCTATCAGAATTACACCTGACTTCTCTATGGAAACCATGAAAGCCAGAAGGTCTTAGATAGATGTGCTGCAGACACAAAGAGACCATGGATGTAAGGCCAGACTACTATACCCAGCAAAGCTTTCTTTCACCATCGATGGAGAAAACAAGATATTCCAGGATAAAAACAAATTTAAACAATACATAGCCACAAACCCAGCATTACAGAAAGTACTAGAAGGTAAACCAAAACTAAAGGAGGCAAACAACACCCATAATAACACAGACATCTAACAACCCTCCACCAGCACAACTCAAATAAGGGAGACACACAACCCCTACCACCAAAAAGAAAATAAGCAGAGTTAACAACCACTGGTCATTAATATCACTTAATATCAATGGACTCAACTCACCTATAAAAAGGCACAGGTTAAGAGAATGGATACAAAAACAGGATCCAACATTCTGCTGTTTACAAGAAACACACCTCAACCACAAAGACAGACATTATCTCAGTGTAAAGGGTTGGGAAAATGTTTTTCAATCAAATGGCCCTAAGAAACAAGCAGGTGTAGCTATACTAATAGCTAACAAAATTGACTTCAATCAAACTAAAATCAATCAGAAGAGATGGAGATGGACACTTCATACTTATAACAGGAAAAATTCATCAAGATGAAGTCTCAATCCTGATTATCTATGGTCCTAATATAAAGGCACCCACATATGTAAAAGAAACATTACTAGAACTCGAAGCACACATCAAACCCCACACACTAATAGTAGGAGATTTCAATACTCCTCTCTCATCAATGGACAGGTCAACCAGACAGAAACTTAACAAAGAAATATGAGAATTAACAGATGTAATGAATCAAATGGACTTAATAGACATCTATAGAACAGTCTACACAAACAGGAAAGAATATACCTTCTTCTCAGCATCTCATGGAACCTTCTCAAAAATTAATCACATACTCTGTAACAAAGCAAACATCCACAGATACAAAAAAGTTGGAGTAACCACCTGTGTCTTATCGGATCACCATGGAGTAAAGTTAGAATTTAACAACAATTCCACCCCCCAAAAGCCTACAAACTCAAGGAAACTGAACAGTCAACTACTGAACCACTCTTGGGTCAAGGAAGAAATAAAGAAAGAAATTAAAGTCTTCCTTGAATTCAACGAATATAAAGAAACAACATACACTAGCCTATGGGACACTATGAAAGCAGTGCTAAGAGGAAAGTTCATAGCACTTGGTGCCCACATAAAGAAAATGGAGAAAGCACACATTAGTGACTTAACAGCACACCTGAAAGCTCTAGAAAAAAAAGAAGCAGACACACCCAGGAGGAGTAGAAGACTGGAAATCATCAAACAGAGGACTGAAATCAACAAAATAGAGACACAGAAAACAATCCAAAGAATCAATGAAACAAAAAGCTGGTTCCTTGAGAAAAATCAACAAGATCAACAAACCCTTATCCAAATTAATCAAAAGCTGACAGAGAACACACAAACAAATTACCAGATCAGAAATGAAAAGGGGGACATAACAACAGACACTGAGGAAATTCAGAGAATCATTAGGTCTTACTACAAAAGCCTGTATGCCACAAAATTGGAAAATGTACAAGAAATGGACAGTTTTTTAGATAAATACCACATACTGAAATTAAATAAAGACCAAGTGAACAATTTAAATAGACCTATAAGTCGCGAGGAAATAGAAGCTGTCATCAAAAACCTCCCAGCCAAAAAAAAAAAAAAAAAAAAAAACAGGACCAGATGGTTTTTAATGCAGAATTTTACCAGAACTTCCAAGAAGAGCTAATACTTATACTCCTTAATGTGTTTCACATAATAGAAACAGAAGGGTCATTGTCACACTCTTTTTATGAAGCTACAATTACCCTGATACCAAAACCACACAAAAACGCAACCAAGAAAGAGAATTATAGACCAATCTAACTTTTGAACATCAATGCAAAAATTCTCAATAAAATACTGGCAAACCGAATCCAAGAACACATCAAAAAAATCATCCATTATGATCAAGTAGGCTTCATCCCAGAGATGCAGGGCTGGTTCAACATACGAAAATCTATCAATACAATCAATCATATAAACAAACTGAAAGAAAAAAAACCCATATGATCATTTCATTAGATGCTGAAAAAGATTTGACAAAATTCAACACTCCTTTATGATAAAGGTCTTGGAGAGATTAGGGATACAAGGATCATATCTAAATATAATAAAAGCAATATACAGCAAGCCGACAGCTAACATCAAATTAAATGGAGAGAAACTCAAAGCGATTCCACTAAAATCAGGAACAAGACAAGGCTGTCCACTCTCTCCATATCTCTTTAATATAGTCCTTGAAGTCCTACCAATAGGTATAAGACAAAATAAGGAAAGCATGGGGATTCGAATTAGAAAGGATGAAGTCAAACTTTCATTATTTGCAGATGATATGATAGTGTACATAATGACCCCCAAAACTCTACCAAAGAACTTCTACAGCTGATAAATACCTTCAGTGAAGTGGCAGAATATAAGATCAACTCAAAAAAATCAGTAGCCCTCCTATACACAAAGGATAAAGAAACAGAGAGGGAAATCAGAGAAATATCACCTTTCACGATAGCCACAAATAGGATAAAGTGTCTTGGGGTAACACTAACAAAGGAAGTGAAAGATCTATTTCACAAGAACTTTAAGACTTTGAAGAAAGAAATTGAAGAGGATACCAGAAAATGGAAGGACCTCCCATGCTCCTGGATTGGTAGGATCAATATAGTAAAAATGGCAATTCTACCAAAGGAAATCTATAGATTCAATGCAATCCCCATCAAAATCCCAACAAAATTCTTCATAGACCTTGAGAGAACAATAACTAACTTTATATGGAAAAACAAAAAACCCAGGATAGCCAAAACAATCCTATATAATAAAGGAATTGCCAAAGTCATTACCATCCCTGACTTCAAACTCTATTACAGAGCTACAGTAATGAAAACAGCTTGTTATTAGCCTAAAAACAGAGATGTTGACCAATGGAATCGAATCGAAGACCCAGATATTAATCCACAAACCTATGAACACCTCATATTTGACAAAGAGGCTAAAATTATACAATGAAAGAATGAAAGCATTTTAACAAATGGTGCTGGCATAACTGGATGTCAACCTGTAGGAGAATGAAAATAGACCCTTATCTATCACCATGCACAAAACTCAAGTCCAAATGGATTAAAAACCTCAACATAAATCTGACCACACTGAACCTGACAGAAGAGAAAGTGGGAAGTAGTCTGGAATACATGGACACAGGAGACCCTTCCTATGTAAAACCCCAGTGGCACAGAGAATAAGAGCAACAATCAACAAATGGGACCTCCTGAAACTGAGAAGCTTCTGTAAAGCAAAAGACACAGTCATCAAGACAAAAAGGCATCCTACTGAATGGGAGAAGATCTTCACTAACCCCACATCGGACAAAGGTCTGATCTTCAAAATATACAAAGAACTCAAGAAACTAGACATTAAAATGCTAAATTACCCAATTAAAAAAATGGCGTAATGATCTGAATAGAGAATTCACAACAGAAGAAGTTCGAATGGTCAAAAAATACTTAAGGTCATGTTCAACTTCCTTAGCAATCAGGGAAATGCAAATCAAAACAACTTTGAAATACCATCTTAAACCTGTCAGAATGGCTAAAATCAAAAACACCAATGATAGCCTATGCTGGAGAGGATGTGGAGTAAGGGGAACACTCATCCATTGCTGGTGGGAATGCAAACTTGTGCAACCACTTTGGAAATCAGTGTGGCGGTTTCTCAGGAAATTGGGAATCAACCTACCTCAGGATCCAGCAATACCACTCTTG
>PVIU01005738.1:0-36329 GCA_004026605.1 Ondatra zibethicus | reverse complement strand
ATTGCCCAATCATACTCCAAAAGCATTTGTTCAACTATGTTCATAGCAGCATTATTTGTAATAGCCAGAACCTGGAAACAACCTAGTTGCCCCTCAATGGAAGAATGGATCAAGAAAGTGTGGAATATATACACATTAGAATACTACTAAGCGGTAAAAAACAAGGACATCTTGAATTTTTCATGCAAATGGATGGAAATAGAAAACACTATCTTGAGTGAGGTAACCCTAACCCAAAAAGACAATTATGGTATGTGCTCACACATTAGTGGACTCTAGCCATAAACAAAGGACATTAAGCTTATAGCTCACAAGCCTAGAGAAGCCAAATAGCAAGGTGAACCCTAAGAAAAACATATATAGATCCTCCTGGAAATGGAAGGAAACAGGATCGCCAGGCAAAAGTTGGAAGCACAGGGGCGGGGATAGGGGTGGGGGTAAGGGTGGGGGAGTAGGAGAAGGGGAGAGGGGGAAGGAGAAGGGAGAAGGGAAGGACTGGGGAGAGCTTGGGTGTGTGGGAGGGTGGAGATGGAGGAAAGGTGGATATTAGAGAAGGGAATAAGATATCTACCTTAAGGGAGTCATTTTAGGATTGGCAAGATACTTGGCTCTCGAGGGGATCCCAGATGTCCACGGGGATGTCCCCAGCTAGGTACTTGGGCAGCAGAGGAGAGGGTGCCTGAACTAGCCTTGTCCCATAGTCACATTGATGAATATCTTGATCATCATCATAGAAATTTCATCCAATGGATGGAGATAGAGACAGAGAGCTACATTCACATCAGAGCAATGGACTGAGCTCCCAAGGTCCAGTGGAAGGGCAGAAGGTGGGAGAAAATGAGCAAGGAAGTTAAGACCGTGACGGGCTGGTCTACCCACTGAGACAGTGTGCCTGATCTAGTGCGAGCTCACCAAATCCAGCTGGACTGGGACTGAATGAGCATATGATCAAACCAGACTCTCTGAATGTGGCTGCCAATGGGGGCTGACTGAGAAGCCATCCATAATGGCACTAGGACCTATCTCTTCTGCATGTATTATCTTTTTGGAAATCTAGTCTATTTGGATGCATACCTTCCTAGGCCAGGATGGAGGAGGGAGGGCCTTAGGCTTCCCACAGGGCAGGGTACCATGCCCTCTCTCAAGGAAGCAGGGGGAGGGAGGATGGGTAGGTGGGGAGTGGGAGGGGACTGGGAGAAGGGAAGGAAGTGTAAATTTTTGAATGAAAAAAATAAAAGAATATGAAAAAAAGAGAGAAAACATTGACATATTTCATTCAATTAAAACAGAAGAATAATTAGGCCAGAGTTTAATTGTAGAATCTTATGTCAAGGATTCGTATAAGTGGAGCTCTCCTGTTTAAATAAGGATTGCTTTTTCTGAGTATTAATCATAAACCAACATTTTCCCAAATCTCAAAGTGGCTCAGACTCTATCTAAATTATAACACTACCTTTTTCTAATGTGATTTTAGATTTTTATTCTTTTAATTTAAAGCATGGATGGTGATACATATGAGTCATTAAAATAGATGGGGAAGACATAACCCAAATCTACCTCAAGTCTTTCAATCACTGTAACTATACCAGAGAAAATAAGATTCAAAGCCAGAAAAAGGTCTGGAAACAATACTCACTTTTGTGATGTACTAGATAGAAATAACAATAATCAGACCCTTTCAAGTGATATCAGGACAGATTTGAATCCCTTGTATGTGAGTGATGGTCATACTGAAGTAGCATTTGGAGGTTGTGCTACCGTTTTGCTCTGATATCACAGCTGATTTCAAAGGGCAGAATATCAAATATTTAATACATGGATGTGTCATTTTTTGACCTCTAGACTTAGGTCTGTATTAAGAGTTTTCATAATACAGGTTATTAAAACTGCTATGTCTGGTGACTTCTGGAATCAGTTATGACATGTAAGACACTCTCATATTTATATGAAAAAAAAAAAGAAAAACTCTACAAAAACCAGTGGTGGTATCAGAGACCCATCAAAGAATAGTTGTCTCAGAGAAGTTAGAAACCTATAATGTAGAAACATAGGCACACACAGAGAAACACTGTACTTCTCTAGACATAGATGTTAAGCTGCTAAAGCCAGGACTCTATGGTAGGAACAATGAATTGTCATTTTAATTGATTGCTGGGTGCTAAATATGGACTCAAGTGACAGTGAGTACCACTTTGTGGATAATGGCCTGAGGAGAAACCCTATGCTTGATTGTATTTATCTCCAGACATCCCATAAGCATCTCATGAAAAATCAACAAGGATTCATTCTTAGATTTGGTAGGACAAAGTGAAGAATAACCAAGTAAAATAACCCCAAGGACTCTCCACAACAAAGACCTTTTGTGCAAATGAAAAGACTTCCTGGAATCTTATTCTCATTGATAAGGGGCATCTACACAGCTTCATCATCTGACAGTTAACTTTTCTATAACACCATAGACAGTGGCGGGGCGGGGTGAGGGGGTCACTTGCAATAGGCATAGCCCACAGACATAAAAGATACAACTCAAGATTATTGTATAAAATGAATGAAATCGAACTCAGAAAGACAAATGCCACATTTTTTCTCATTTATGGATCCTAGATTTTATGTAGGTATATAAAATTTTGTTTGTATATTTGAAATGAAAGTTGAAACAGAACTATGTATAGGAAGCATGTAGGGTAAATGAGAAAAAGTGATGAAGAAAAGAGGAAGGCAGAGATGCCTAGTGGTTTGAATGAAAGTGGCTCCATAGACGGAGGTATCTGAATATTTGGTTCCCAGTTGGTGGTGCTGTTTTGAGAATTTATTGAACGATTAAATGATTGAGCTTTACTAGAGTTATCATGTCACCAGAGGTGGACTTTGAGAGTTTTTGACCTAATCACACTTCCAATTTGCCTTCTGCCTTGTGTTGTTTGCATACGCGCTCGCTCAGCTCCCAGCTCGGCCTGCCAGCTCTCAGGCCTGCCTTGCCATTATGAACTTGCGCTTTGGAGCTATGAGCTAAAATAAGCTCTTTTTTCTATAAGTCACCTTTAGTTTTGGTGTTTTATCACAGCAACAGAGTAGTAACTATTAAAGGCTATACTTGGGAATACTATCAAAGTACATCATCTATTTGTACAAAGATGTTTTAATGAAGCCCATTAGCATGTACAATGAATGCTATATATAAAATGATATATAAATAATATATATTACTCTTAAACAAAAAGTCAAAGAAAAGCAAAATGAATAGCAAGAGAGTATGTTCATAGTTTTAAAGTTGAGATTCTGCTACAATTGAGATTTAGAATTTTCACCAAAGGCATATGTGTTGAAGGTTTTCGTTTACCTCAGGCATCTATATTGTGACATGGTGGAAACTTTATGAGGCATATTTTCTATATACAGCTCATTGATTATGGAGATGTTGAGCTGTTGTTTACATAAGCTTCCTTGTCTTTGGTACAAGGAAAGTACTCAGCATGCTGCCAAAGGAGAAGAGTAAATAAGCCAGGGTACAAAGCTTTTAATCTACAACATTGATTCTCAACCTTCCTAAAGCTGCAACCCTTTAATACAGTTCCTCATGTTGTGGTGACCCCCAAGCATAAGATGATTTTCATTGCTACTTTATAACTGTAATTTTGCTGCTGTGGTGAATTGTAATACAAATATCTGTGTTTTCAAATGGTCTTCAGTGACTCCTGTGAAAGGATTGTTGACTCCGAAAGGGATCAAAACCCACGGGTTGAGAACTGCTGATCTACAATGATATCCAGCTTGCAAGATACACTAGTGCCCTGGTGGCACAAAGCTTGTGGTAGTAATCAGCCAATATCTAATTTGACTTAAGGCTCACTCCATGAAATGGAGCCCACACTCAGT
This sequence comes from Ondatra zibethicus, assembly GCA_004026605.1. Lineage (NCBI taxonomy): Eukaryota > Metazoa > Chordata > Mammalia > Rodentia > Cricetidae > Ondatra > Ondatra zibethicus. The sequence goes on along the minus strand of PVIU01005738.1, from coordinate 32,453 downwards.
ACTGCCTGGGTGACTAAGAACCAGAGACTAGAAAGAACAGGAACCTAGGGTAACACTGTTCGTTTCAAATTAAAAAGTAACAATAAAATTGCTACTAACAATATTCTGCTATGCTCATAGAGCAGTGCCTTGCTCAGTCATCATCAGAAAAGCTGCCTCTTGAAGGAGATGGGAACAAATAGAGATCCACAGCCAGATAATATGCAGAGAGTGAGAGATTTAAATTTGATATCTCCATCAAATATCTCCCTTAGTGCTCAGGCAATCATTTGGAAGAGGAGGCAGAAAGAATCTCGGAGTAAAATAGGATGAAGGACATCAAGGAAACAAGGCCTTCTAAATCAACTGAACTGATGCACATGTGAACTCACAGAAACTAAGGCTACATGCACAGGGCCTGTGTGGGTCTGTGCTAGATAGGGCCCAAGAACTGAAATGAAAAGGTAACAGATAGGATGGGGATCACTAACCCAGAAGCTATCTCCAGTTGTTAACCACTGAGGTAATACCATTTCTTTATTTCTTTATAAGCTAATTTTCACAGGGATTTAGACTTTTAAGAAGTTCTTTGTTATTATCACATGCATATGCAATGTGTATGTTGGAGTACTTTCATGTGTATACATGATGTGTATATGTTGGTATGATGTAAGAAGATAGTCTTTAGAAGCTGGTTCTTCCACAGTGGTCACAGGGATTAAGCTCATATTGTCAGAATTGCAGAGCAAGTGATTTTACCCCTTGAGTCATTTCAACCAATCTTCTCAATGAGTCAAATAACAAAGTTTGAGAATTTCCGAACCTCCTCAGAAGTTATCATAAATGAGACACAGCTTTTTATTGAAAGTATAGACACATATGACAGAAGAATGCAGAGATCTCTAAGGGATATACTGACATACAGACATCAAATCTTCATTGAAAGATCAAGAGTAACTCACTAGAGAGAGAATAGTGTGTTTAACTATTGTTCATAAAGACTGTGATGTTCCTGGGAGGAATCAACAGCAATGGACTTCTAATTTTGATATAATATCCTTTGTAGAAATGAACTAAAGTATAGATCTAAATGCAAATCACTACATACAAAAGTTATCAGAGAAAATGTGTGAGCTTGGGTTTGAGAATTAGTTTTCAGATTAAAATCAAATACAGGCTTCATGAAATAAAACATCAATGAGTTGAAATTTATTAAAATTCAATAGTTCTGCACTGAGAAATTCACTCTTAAGAGAATGAAAAGACATGAACAGATGCAGAAAGATATTTCTGGAATATATATAGAAATAACAGATATGTGCCTGAAATATACAAAACATTCTTAAAACTCAACAAAAAGAAAATAAATCACCCCATTTGAAAAGTTCCTCATATTAACTTTAGATCAAGGTAATGAACTCCCTTGCCCTGGCTGTCTGTAAGGAAAAGAAACATTCAGATACTTTGTGGTTCTATAGGTTTAAGTTCAAGACTGGACAAGTATCTGCTCTGGGGCTTTGGTGAGTGTGTCTCCTCATGGAAGGAGTGAGTACCAGCACTCATCTTTCAAGTGGGAAGAAGAAAGAAGGGTCTATCTATGCTTTCATTGTCCAGATGACCTAAAGATATCCCATAATGCTCTAGCTTAATCTAAATCCTAAACACTTGTCAATAGCACTACCCCGAGAACCAAGCCTCTTATGAATTTGCCTCTGGTAAGCTCACCAAAGAAAATACAAATCTGAGGTATTTCTGTGTGTGAGACAGAGGAAATTACAAATTAAAACAAGTAGGTAGGACCTCCCTCCCATCAGAATGACTAAAATCCAAAACGCTAGCAGACCAAACAACCAAGAATGAGAAGTTCAAGGGGTTGCATGGCTTCTCTTTGACTCCGCCTTCTTTACTCCTATTCATGAATAAAGAGCCTTTGTGGCCTTCATGACCTCATACAGGTCCACATCTTAGTGTTTTGCTAAAGAACTGAGTTTTGGAATAGAATCATTAAGCCCATATGTCTTAGGGTTTTAATTGCTCTGGAGAGACACCATGACCATGGCAACTCCTATAAAGGAAAACATAGAATTGTGACTGTATTACAGCTTAGGGGTTTGGTCCATTATTGTTGTGGCAGGAAGTCTGGCTACATGCAAACAGACACGGTACTGGAGAAGTAGAGTTCTACCTCTGGATCTACTGATAGCAGGAAGAGGGAGTAATACAGGGTGTGACATGAGCATTTGAAACCTCAAAGTCCACCCCCAGTTACACACTTCCTTCAGCAAAGCTACACCTATTCTAACAAGGTCACACCTCCTAATAGTGCCATGCCCTATGAGCGTATAGGAGTCATTTTCATTCAAACCACCATTCCATAGCATTGCTGATCTAGGACCCACAGGCTAGTGAGAAGTAAATTTTTTATATTGTTGTATGATGCTGGAAAATGAATGCTATATCAGAAATTTCTCTACATGTGCCAGTGCATGTAGGATGGAAAAAGACTTTCCCATTGCCTGGACCACAAAATTGGATAAGTGAAAGAAAAGGTGAATTATAGATTAGCTTGTGCTAACATCACTAAAGTACGTGGTTGCATCGTTTTCTTCTGTTACCAGAGATGTTGGGGAGTCTGCATAGAGTTGGCACATGTTACTGAAAAAAAGCTGAGGTATCGTTAAAATTCTATCTCATTAATAGAATAATTTAAGAAGGGACAAAAAAAATCTCAAGTGTAATTTTGTTTGAAATATAAACCCCAGTGTGACTGTAAATCTGGGTAACTGCCTTGAGAAGGGAGATGTAAAACAGAAAAGGCCATGCCATTTATGTTAAGCAGTCATGGCAGTTAGCCACATGGTGGACAAGCATCCACATGGTGGAGAGGGGACCTTTAGAGAAAGACAGAAGCTCAGTGTTAGGAGGAAGCATGCTTAGAGCCAAGATGAAAAGAGCAGAAAAATATGCACTTTTTTGAGTAATTCAGAACAGCTAGTAGACTCAAGAAACTGATTATAGTAGAAAATGTAGAAAGGAAAAGTGTTTTTATTTCATTAAAAGGATTATTGTCCTTTTTATAACTTCAGCAGGGTTTTAGGTATGTTTGCCATCCTGAGTAGTGAGAGGTGGTCCCTCAATCAGGTGACTTACCTGCCCAACTGAAATGTTAAGTACTCCACTCTGGACCCTTAATGGGCATTCAATGTACTTTAATCCATTCTATATCTCCCTCTTTCTTCCTTTCTCTAGCTTCCTCCCTCTTTCAGACAGAGAATAAGGTAGCCCAGTTTGACTTTGAAATATTTATGTAATTCAGGCTGGATTTAAATTCCTGCTTATCCTGCCTTCACTTTCCAAGTCACTATATCTGGCTTCTTTATATTTAATAATAAAAATAATGATGATAATAATGAGTAATAATAGTAATTTCAGAGTCATGCCATTCAGTAATTGTCATATAGTAGTCAGCCTCTTTTAGAATGTGATCTGAGACCTTTTACTGAAGTACAAAATAATCTGTTTGCATTTACAGCCTGAAATGTTATTGAAACTAAACCAGATATGAAAACATTCAAAGTTGTGAAGTCTTCCTACAGTGACAGAGCATTAGGAAACAATGAAAAATAAACAATATGATGATGCTAGAATGTTGGGCTTTCTGTCAAGGAAGGTGAAATTTAACCTTTAAAAATTCAACCGCAAGTTGATGTCTTTTAGACATGGCTACCCATGAGATCTCAACACTATGGTTGTTGGTTGCGTAAAAAGACCTAAGGAATAACAGCATCTGTTGACATGTCAACATGGATGGGGGGAATTTCACAAGACCCCAACCCAAATGAAGAACTACAGGCACTCAATGGCTGTTGAGAAAGGGATAATCAGTTTTGTCCAGGAATGACTTCACTGATAGTTTATCAATCTCAAGTAATCAGTTATAAACACATGTGCACATGAGCAAGTTTAAAAGGACTCAGTATGTGTGTGTGCAGCAATGATAATTAAAGGAGTAATTTTGAATTCAAGAAACAGATGGAAGGGTACAGCAGTAGTTGGACAGAAGACTGGGAGGAGTAGAAGTGATATAAATACAGTATTTATATATGAAAGTCTCAGAAATATTTAAGTAAAAGGCTTTAAATATATGATCAAGAAAGAAAAATAAGTTAATAAAATTCATAATGGATTTTATTAGTTGTGTGATAATATTGACTATGAAAAAAATCAAGTTCTCGAATTATTTAAAAACAATTAAAATTAGAGAACATGTTTCATGGGCAGCATCAGACATTTAAATATTTTGTATTTGTATTCAATGTTTTATTTGTCCTATGCATAGACACTGAAGCACAGTGGTGAGAGCACTGGTGGTTTTGCTCAGAATCACTGTCTAGTCTTCTTTTTAAAAGAAATGTTTTCCCTCTGAAGCCTATACAACATGAGCATACCTAGTGGGAAATAGGTCTACTTTCATGTAAGATATCAGTCCTAATAGTAGTCTATAGAGGAATAGTAATGTAAGCCAACTCCCAGTATTCACATTCTTAACAAATAAATAGCTGTCACCATATACGTTTTGATAAAAGTCTAAAATATGTAAACATGACAAGACAGGTGTCAGGGAAATGAAATGTTCCTTGTCATTTTATTGTTTTTGTAGGAAATTAGAACCTAGGAAGCACTTGAAAGAGAGGCAGTATTTCTGGAAAGCAGGGCTAATCCTAAATGCTTTGTTGGCTCTTGGTTTCCCTGCGTACTCAATGCTGCCTGACTGAGAATGCCTTCTATGGAGCAAGAGTCTTTGTAGGGTCAATGTTGGGCCACACTGTCTTGTGAACTAGTGCTTGATTCTCTGTGTATCATAATTAGAAATGTGGACTAGCATTAAGCTCTAGTATTTGGAAATTTGTAAACCAATGTTTAATATCACACTTAGAATCTGATAGAAGAGAGAAAGTTAAAGCTGATGGTCTCCGTCTGTCTTAGTTGGGTTCCATGACCAAGACAGTTCTCATATAGGAAAGCATTTAATTCGGACTGTCTTATGATTCAGAGGTTTAGTCCATTATCCGTATGGCAGAAAACATGATGGTGAGCATGCCAGGGAGCATGGAAGCATATAGGCAAACATGATATTGGAGTGGTGCTGAGAGTTCTACATCTGAACCTAAAGACAGCAGGAAGGGAGCGTAACACTGGTCCTGGCTTGAACTTCTGAAACTCCATAGCCCAATCCCGTGACACATTTCCTCCAACAAGGCACACCTCCAATAATGTCATTCCCTATGAGCTTATGGGGACCCTTTTCATTTAAAGCACCATACCATCTTAATATATTCACACTATCTCTCTGCATCCTAAACTTAATTCTCTTGTCAGATTCATTGTATCTGGATTCTCCTACCCTGTAACATGAGGGCCTGCTTGGTTTCTGTCCTCCCACCAGGTCCCCAGTCATTTAGGTCCCAAGGAAAATCACACAGAGAGGTCTATATTAGGTTATAAACTGATTGGCCCATTAGCTCAGGCCTCCCAATAGCTCTTGTAGCTTATATTAACCTATTATCCCTATCTATGTTAGCCACATGGCTCAGTACCTTTCTCAGTGGGGCAGGTCACATCCTGCTTCTTCAGTGGTCCGGGCAGGAGTGAGGAGGAATGGGCTTCTTCCTTCCCAGAATTCTCCTGTTCTCCATGCTTCACCTTTACTTCCTGTCTGGTTGTCCCACTTATACTTTCTGCATGGCCAATCAGCGTTTATTTAAATCATGATTGACAGAATACAGACAATTCTCCCACACCACTACCCTTACCTCGTATTGTATCTTGGAAATTCATTAGTCATCCCTAGAAATGGGCATTTATCTGGAATTTCCCTCCATCAATTAAACTGATAAATAATGGATGTATTTGACATCTCTGTACTGATGATCTACACCAGGAATACAGAGGCATGAAGCTTCACATAACCACAGCAGAGAATCCAGTAAGTCTTAGTTCTACTCGGGTGATGAAACATCCCAACCAAGGCAACTTACAAATGAAAGTGTTTTACTGAGTTTGCTCCTTTGGAGGATTAGAGTTCATGATGGCTGAGGAAACACATGGTAGCATTGACCTCTGAATGCTGGCATCTTGATCTACAGGTAGGAAGCACAGAGCATGCTGGTAATGAGTGGAGACTTTTGTAACCTCAGCTCGCACCACTAGTGACATACTTCCTCCATCAAGGCCATATCACCTAATCCTTTCCAAACAGTTCCACCAGCCGAGGACCAAGTTTTCAAACATATGAACTTATGGAAGCTGTTCGCATTCAAATTACCACATTAATATCAATGTGTAAAATTTCATTGTCAGGCTAACAGAGACCAAGTGTTCCTCACTAAATACCAGGCCCTATTCTAAGTACTATATTTTCATTAGTTAATTTTAGCCTTATAAAAAACAGGAAGAATTTATTATTCTTTACTTATGCATATTCTGGAGCTGGAGCAACAATAAGGTAAAATAAGCACCTTGGATTCAATTTTGCCACACCCATCCCAACCAACCAGAATTCTAATATACTGAAGCTCCAAACTTCAATATGAGTAATTACATGTAGGACCATCAAGGAAGTAAAGTGAGATGATTTCATAAATGTGGGGCCAATGCCAATGTATGAAAAGATATAGCAGATTCTATATTTTATAATAAGATAATAATAAATAGTTAGAATTAGTGGCTTTATAAGAAGAGGACGTTTTCTCTCTTTCTGTGAACTAAAGAAGTATCTTGTGAAAGCACAGAGAGAAGATATCCAGGAAGATAGCCATCACTAAGTATTGACTTTGCTGATGTTGAAAATGAATATATGTATATTTTGCTCATTTCAACATTTTAAAGTTGGTGCCATTTATTTTGTAAATTTCTCACGCTAAAATTTTAGTCTTTTAAATAATTGCCTTTAAACAGTTTATTTAATTTCTAAGGTGTAATTCCCTTCCCGTTTTCTCTGAGAATGTTAAGCAGAAATCCCTTACAATCCCATTCTTTCCCAGGAGGCACTTTTTGTGGACTCTGAAGTCAGGTGTCCCTTTATTCATATTTATTCTTGTCTTTTATTTATGTTTTTCTCAATTTTGATGAACCTTTGACTAAAGTTTTTAGTAGTTAGACATTATCAGATTTATATTATCTAAAGTATCTTCAGCATTTTATTTTTTGCTCCTCTAATTATAGAACCATTTTTATTTTTAGAAATATGAGTTCATTCTTATTCTATTTTTTTAATAATCCATTGTGTTTATAGGGAAAAACAAAGGTACATATGACCTCTCCCTTCTCTGTCTTGAGTCATAATTTTGTTTCCAAATCCTTTAAAACAGCATTGATCCTATTATGTGGGCCAAGGTTATGCCCAATTGATCGATAACTTGAGACCATTAATCTAGACTTCAGGTTGGTTCAGAAAGTCTTCATCTCCTGTCAGCAATTTAAGAGTTCTAATGTAAATGAGCACATGTCTGTGCAGGTTAATGCTGTGTGTACAAGCATGCATTTCTCTCTGACACCCTTGCAATGTATTTGTTTTTGAACTGACAAAATGCCTATCCAACCATGCCCCTGCAGCAACTGGGGTTTATATTTGATTTGTTGCTTTACTATTCCTCTTCATTATATATAGTTCTCTGAGAATAATAACACCCAGGTTGGCTGTACCCTTCTTTCTTGTTTTATAAATATTCATTTTTTCCTGGTGATATAAAAAGATCGAAATGAACGATTCGGGTTTTCCTAGGGGAGAGAAAAAAAAAGAATGGCAATGTTCAATTACTGTGCTGCTTTATCACAAAGGCAGTTTCATTTGCCTGATGGCTTCATTGACTAGTGTCAGGATGATGCCAAGTAAGTAGTGTTTTTGCAGCTTAATGCCACCCACTGAGCTAGATAAAACACTGCTTTTCATATGCATTGCAAAAATAGTAGCTATTAATTGTGCTGTTCAACCATCAGTTGATCAAGCTGCAGAACACAGAAATGTGGCATTTACCACTTAGGCAACTACTTCTCTCAGATTTTGAGTCATTAATTCACAGCTTTGATTTCAGACTGGGTAATATTTGCCATACATTTAGTGAATATTTACATATTGTCTATCAACGAAACAAAATTCTAAAGTGGTTTGAGGCCACTGGCTGAGACTTGCTTCAGTATTATAAAATACTGTGATTTTCACTCCAGTTTAATGTATATGAAGTCTAGGAATTGGTATTTAGTTTTAACCATGGACTCGAGCTCATCAACAAGACTTTTTTCTTCAACAAGCATTTCTGGATATATATATATGCCATTGCAGGATGGCCCTAGCTTGGTCATCAAAGAATAAAAAAGGAACAGTTAGAGTTGGATATAAAGGCCTTGCTGTTGATTTTTAAATTTTATTTTAACTTTTAAACTATGTGTATTTGTGTGTATGCTTGTGCACATTTATATCTAATGTGCAGCTGTCCTTGGGGTCCAAAAGAGGGTATCAGATCTCATGATGCTGAAGCTACACTTGCTTGTGAGTCACTGGACATTGGGTGCTGGAAGCTGAGCTCAGACACTCAGGAAGAGTGCATAAAATTTTAAAAACATGTGGATGACAAGGGAAAGACTTTTAAAATAAATATTTAATGGAACTCTACTGTAATGAGCCTTAAATGTAACATTGAGGGATACAGATGGAGAATGACTGACCTGCTACAGTCATACCCAAGAAAGTGATGCAGTATGTGTCTGTTTTTAGAAATGTTATTTTTGGTTACAATTCTTGTGATACATCAGTATGCGGGGCAGAGTGGATGCAAGAGGAACAGAGATATATCACTCTAGTAAGTACCAGTCTGAAATAGTGATCATGGAAATGGAGAGAGGAAGCTTGCCCCTTAAACAAAGAAGCAAGTTTGTTTTACAGCTGATTGTTAGAGCTAAACCTGAAAGATATTTGCACAGTGTGGTTTGGAATTATAGAAAATTACAATACATGTATCTTGGGAAGCTATTTATATTGAAATTTGATCATCAAATTTGTCACTTGGAAGTCTGTCTTTAATAAAAAAAAAAGCTAAGTTACATGTGATGAATGGGAGTTGTTATCTTAACAAGAGATGTTAGCAATGATTATAGTGTAATATGGTCTTGGTCCCCAAATGGATCTGGTGATTGTGATCATTGGGAGGTGATTGTATCATTCAAACTTTCTCCTACGCAGTGGATTAATGTACTGATGGATTCATTATTCAATAGCTCTAATGGGATGTTGTGTAAATTTGGAGGTATGGACTTGTTGAAGAAAGCAGGTCCTTAGAACAAGTCACTGAAGGAGAGTCTTGTCCCTGACTCTTTCCTATCTCTATCTCCTTGTCATGTCCATCATGAGGTGAGACATTTTAGTCCAACACATGCTTAGTGTCATCATGTTCTAACATACAATAAATAGGTCCAGAAGTATTGAAGCCAAGTACACATGTACTGAAGCCTCTGAACTTAGCCTAACACATCCTTTCATCTTTAAACTTTTTGGTAGGTATTTTGTCAGAGGGATGAAAAATGATTAATACATCGCAAAAGACAAAAGTAACATTTTGAGACTTCAGTAAAATCACTTGAGCACTTAATGACTTTCAGTCAGTTACTGAATACTTCCTCTCTTTGCTTCTTCAGTTTCTGAAAAGAAAGTAAGGCTAGAGATATGATACTACTTATCAAAGACCAAACTTGCTACACTTTGGAACCATATGGAAGAAGACCACAGAAAGATCTGCTGGTGCCAGAGATACTCCAGCAGCAGGTGCTCTGCTCCTCACAGTCACTCTCGGGAACTCTCTGCTCTTGCCTTTCTTCCTTTTCCAATGTTAGAAATCAAACCCAGAGTTTCATGCATGTCAGGCAAGTGCCCAGCTGCAACTGCAGCTATTAGCCCCACTTAACCTTTCTTATTGAAGCTATGGGAGATGACTGTAAATGATAGAGTAGTGTCCCGAAAGCTAGGGGATTTACCAACTTTGTCCATTATTAACGATACAGTACTTACCACAGGGGTCAACTAAATTCACTCCTGTGGAATAAACTGTCTATTGTATAGATGATGACTGGCCCTAGCTGGAAGTGTGATTTCAATAAAAACATTAATCATAGTAAAGAAACACTGTTATTTTTAAAGACTTACTATATCTGATTTGTCTGGTTACTACATCTGAATCTGGAAGACCATATTCTATGCACTTGATAATTAAACATAATTCTTCCAACACACTTCTCATTTGGTATTTGTATCTGTAGTTTTCATATTCAAAACTAAAGGAACATAAAATTAATTTTTAACTTCACAGGAATTGAAAGAAGAACCAGGATTAAAACTAAAGTTTAGCTGTAGAGTTTGCCTTGGAAACCGCAAGAGAATTGCTCTTACAATAATGTTTGGTGCTAAAGAGATGGCTCAGCAGTTAAGAAACACTTGATGCTCTTGTAATGGACCTAGACTGGGTGCACAGCACCCACATGGTGGTTTATGACCATCTGTAAACTCCAATTCTGAAGTAGCCAGTACCTACTTCTGACCTCTTTGGGTACCAGATGCCCATGTGGTGGATATACACACATGTAGGTAAAACAATCATACACATAAAATAAAAATAAATAAATTTATAGCTTTCCCTCCCCTCCCCCCCACCTCTATCCCCGCCCCCGTGCTTCCAACTTTTGCCTGATGATCTTGTTTGCTTCCAACTTCCAGAAGGATCTGTATATGCTTTCTTTGGGTTCATCTTGCTATTCGGCTTCTCTGGGCTTGTGAGCTAAAAGCTTAGTGTACTTTGTTTTATGGCTAGAGTCCACTAATGAGTGAGTACATACCATAATCATCTTTCTGGGTTTGGGTTACCTCACTCAGGATAGCGTTTTCTATTTCCATCCATTTGCATGCAAAATTCAAGATGTCGTTGTTTTTTACCGCTGAGTAGTATTCTAATGTGTATATAATCCATACTTTCTTGATCCATTCTTCTATTGAGGGGCACCTAGATTGTTTCCAGGTTCTGGCTATTACAAACAATGCTGCTATGAACATAGTTGCACAAATGCTTTTGTCATTTTAGGACTGGCAAGATACTTGGCCCTGGAGGGGATCCCAGGTGTCCACGGGGATGTCCCCAGCTACGTATTGGGCAGCAGAGGAGAGGGTGCCAGAACTAGCGTTGTCCCAGAGTCACATTGATGAATATCTTGATCACCACCATAGAAATTTTGTCCGATGAATGGAGGTAGAGGCAGAGACCTACATTCACATCAGAGCAATGGACTGAGCTCCCAAGGTCTAGTTGAAGGGCAGAAATTGGGAGAAGAGGAGCAAGGAAGTCAGGACTGTGAGGGGCTGGTCCACTAACGGAGACAGTGTGCCTGAACTAATGGGAGCTCACGAAATCCAGGACTGAACGAGCATATGAGCAAACCGGACTCTCTGAATGTGGCTGCCAATGGGGGCAGACTGAGAAGCCATCAACAGTGACACCAGGACCTATCTCTTCTGCATGTATTATCTTTTGGGGAACCTAGTCTATCTGGATGCACACCTTCCTAGGCTGGGATGGAGTGGGGAGGGCCTTGGACTTCCCACAGGGCAGGGCACCATGCCCTCTTTTAAGAAAGCAGGGGGAGGGAGGAGGGGTGGGAGGAGCAGGAGGGGATTGGGAGAAGGGGAGGAAATATAAAAATTTTATTTTATTTTTTTTGAATGAAAATAATTAAAGAATAAAGAGAAAGCTTGGCCTTCAGCTTAGGCTTGTTTTCAACTAACACTCATAACTTACATTAATCCATATTCTTATTAGTTATTATTATATATTATTATTACTTATTATTCAGCTTAGGCTTGTTTTCAACTAACACTTATAACTTATATTAATCCATATTCTTATTAGTTATTATTATACATTATTATTACTTATTATTCAGCTTAGGCTTGTTTTCAACTAACACTTATAACTTACATTATTCCATATTCTTATTAGTCTAGGTTTTAGCATGTGAATTTACCTCTATCCCATTCCGTGTGTCCTACTCATTCCGCATCTGACTGGCATCTCTTCTATGCCTACATTCATCTCGAATTTTGTCTCCATGCTCAGTGGTTCTGCTTATCTCTCCTGCTTAGCTATTGACCATTTAGCTGCTTATTAAACCAATCAGAAAGTGACTAAGGCAGAGACACATCTTTACAGTGTAAACAAATGTTCCTCTTCCACAGCACATGAAGCTCAGGAGAAAACACAGCCAGAGGCAAAGGGTTTGTTATTCATGCCTGTTGACGTGGGATGGGGACCAGGAATGATCTAGGCTGGATATGTGGCGACATCACTAAGATTGTTCTAAATACATTTCCAGTCAGAAATAATGTGAAACTTTTCTAGTAAAGACTTGAAGTTTTGTTCTGATCAGCTTCCATGTGGGCTAGAGTTGAAGTTGGAGTCTTACTTCTTGAAAAGATTTTCTTTTTAAGCATCTATATATCTGTTTGTCTGTGTGTGGATTGTACAGGGAGTGCAAGTACCCCCACCTGATCTGCTGCACCCTCTGAAATGATACGTGATTATGAGCTGACTGGTATGGAACTGGGACCTAAATTCTAGTCTTCTCAAGAGCAGTATGTATGTCTCAAACTACTAAGCTATTTCTCTGGCTGTGATAATTTTATTTATTATTTTGGAAAGCTCATTATGTAGACCAAGTTGACCTGGAACTCATAGGGTTCCTCTTGTCTCTGCCTCCTGGGGATTAAAGGTGTGCTACCATACCTGGTAATAGACTCATTACCATACTTCCAGTGAATAAATGCAAAGTTTCATAACAGTAATAGCAAGGCCACCTGTGACAGTAACTTGAATCTTGAGCTCTTCCCCACTTTCCCTTTGCCTCCTCATATCCATTCCCACCCTAGATTCACACACTTTCTCTGCAAGAAGCAAGCTGCTGCCTTAAAAATAGTCCTATAAAGAAGTCTATGTCCTAACGGGAAAGGCAGTCTACCAACAGCGAGTGAAGAGCCTTAACCATCAGAATGAACTTGAAATCTGATGTCTGTCGGCCACACTGTCATCTGGATGGTAATTGTAACTGGAGATTTCTGTCCTGTCTGCCAGATCCTGAATAACCACTCTGAGGTTTAATATTAATTACAAACTGCTTAGCCTATTGGCTCAGGCTTATTACTAACTAGCACTTATAGCTTAAATTTAACCCATTTCTATTATTCTTTATTTTACTACAAGGATTGTGGTTTGTTATCTCACATCTTCCTTCTCTGGCAATTGCTGGCATCTCCCTGACTCTGCCTTCTTTCTATCTTTGTCTAGATTTCCTGCCTACCTATATTCTGTCCTGCCATAGCTCAAAGCAGCTTGTTTATTAACCAATGGTAAGAAAACATATTCACAGCACACAGAGGGACACCCTACCTCAGATAATGCCACAAAAGATGCTGAACTAGAGTCATACATCTGATTGCTTTCTTATCCTGGTCCACGGAAACAGCGAGATGATAAGTGCTATTCCAAGAATCCCCATTTTAGAGAAAATTTTGTGCATCTGTAGATAACAAATGCACTGACCTAAGTTACCTAGAGGGAAAACTATAAAAGAAATTGAAATGAGACAATATTCATTCTCATATTGATTTTGTAATATTCTTGATATGTTTAGTCTATGTCTTGAAGTATAAATGTTCACTACTTCTAAGGGACCTTATCAGAGTACAATTACATTAAGAGCTCCTAAGGAGGATGTAATCCCAAACCCCATGCTGAGTTTGAAGTAGGCACATAAACATTTTCCATCCTGTTTATTCTATTTGTTGAAAACTCATCGGCCCAAGCCATACTCATTTCAATAATTATTTTCCCATTGCACCATTAATAAAGCAAAAAAATGTAGTTGCTGGTCTGTAGTCCTAAGACTAATTGATAGTTGAAAAAAAAGAAATAAACAAATTAGAGTTGGTAATTCTATTGTGATAAAATGTCTTAATGTTAAAATTGCATTGTAAAGCCAGGCCATATAATTTCAGAGGGAGGCTTTTTAGTGTACATTACACATTAAAATGCATTTGTATGCGCATGTTAATTTGATGAATGCCAGCACCTCCCCATTCAAACTGCCAAGCAGTGCTTGACAAAGAGTTCAAGAGGGACTGAAACAAAATGAAAGGGAAAAAAAAGTCTATTTTAAAAAGTGGATTTCTTCACTGGATAGTGGTAGAGTCACATTCATAACCTCATACTAAGATACCAAGACCAGTATCCTTCCTAAAACCACATGCCAGCCACTACTCATTTTGTAGAGGTGGCTATAAAAGGAACATGTTAAAATATTAACAGCATCACATCCCAAATTTTGTTAGCATATGTACGACTCTTTCTGGTAGCAAAAATGAGACAGGATAAATTCCTCTGCTTCTATTTGCATGAAATGATAGTAGACTTGAAGTTTAATGATATATACTCTGACTGTGCAATGTAAAAATGATTTGTATCAGGGTGTTTCAAAAAGTAGAGTTTGACAGACTCATGGATCAAAGCTGGGGCATAAGATACAAGAACTAAGATTTGTCCCGAGTAGTGAAACAATCAAGACTACTGTTTGCTGTCACTGAGGACACTGACAGATTAACAGAGCAGATGGTAGTCATGGCAGTAAGTCAAGAATACTGTTAAGTTTGAAAAGCTTAGATATCAAATGTATAGATATGAAATATGAAATTGAGGTTACATATCTGTATTTTAAGAGAGAGTTGACATCAGAAATATAAATTTAGGCAACATCAGGTTGTTGTTATATTTTATTTCGAGACTGTCTCACAAGCTTCCTGCCTCCTCTTCCTCATTTTGGTAAGTTTGGCATACATGATTAGTAGAATATGATTAACTTCATGCTATGCCACTTCTAATATTAGCTTGCTGTATTAGTCAGAATCTGAAGAAATGGTATCTATAGGATGTATCCCAAAGATATGTATGTAGAAAGTGAGATGAAGAGATTTCTTTTAAGGAATTGGTTCATACTTTTATGGTAGACAGCAATTCAAGCCTCATTCAGAGGGATTGTAAGGGATTGGGGTTCACTCAGTGTCAACTAATTTACATTTTGATCTTATCCAAAACCTTACATAAAAAACAGCTCACCAAGTATCTGACCACCTGGTCAAGCCAAGTTGATCCGTAAGATTATTAAGGGCTGTTATAAAAGACAATGTGTCTTTTTTTTTTTCCTTCTTGCTGTCCCTTGTCTCACTCACTTGGTAGAAATATTCAACCAAGTTATATGGATTCTTTGAAAAATGTGTGAAGAGGTATATGTAATGAGTAATTATGTCTTCAGACATATCACTGAAGCACCTTGAAAGCCAATCCTTCAGAGCAGACAATCCTTCCAGAAAAGTGACTCCTAGTTTCCTAATTCTCAGAAAGCATACAATGTAGCAAATGTTCATGATATTTAAGCTGCAAGGTTTAAGGATAATTCAGTAATAGTCATCAGTATAGGTTTTGATGGCAACAGTGGGGTGCTGTGATATAAAATGCATGAGTTCCAGATATAATTCAATGTAGTGCTTAGAGGGCCAGTGTAAGTGAGGGAACCTGCATACTGCGAAGTGGTCCCCTCTGGACGCCAGAACAGTCAAAGACCCCACCCAAACACCAATTTCCCAGCATAAACCAAATGCAGAAATGCTTTGTTAAGTAAGGCAAACAGACAAGGTGACTGAATCTGAGTAGGGCAGAAACAGCAGGAAATAGCTTTGCAAGTGTTAATTTTAAGAGTTAAAAGGGTCAAGTCTGTTAGAAGGTGCTAGGACACATTGGTAAGTTCTGATTGGGTATTTTAATTAGAGTAGTCAAAATAATAAATTTTCTTTACTGGAGCTTGGTGTTTTGATAGTTGTACTTTGATGATCAATCTCAGGAATGAGTCGGTAACCAAATAAGGGAATAGACCTTGGTGGCTAGCTTTAGGAATGTAATCTGATGGTTTATCAAGGGGGAGAAGGGTAAAAGGCAAAGCTTATTGGTGCCATGTATGCCATTCTTGGGCATGTGTTTGATCTGGTCTGGACGGCTTGGTCCTGAATTCAATCTCTAACACTGGAATACATAAGAAACACGTTAAGAAGGTGAGAATGACTTTAGTACAGTGTGGTGGCCAGAAATTAGGAGGATTTTGTGCACTATTTGTTGCTGTAGATTGTGCCAGGGCTTGAAGATGTTAGGTAAGCACTGTGCTATTGAGATATTCCATAGCTTTTACTAGAAGAATATTGATGGAACTGTTAGAAAGAACTTGGAGAACTTCGAGGAAACTTTGTAGGAATACCATGACCTTGAAATGAATTAATGAAAATAAACCAAATCTCTTTGGCAAGAGAATGGTGGCACATACTTTTAACCTCAAAGTTAAAGATGTGAAGACAGGAATTTCATTGATGTTTGAAATCAGTCAGTCTAGCAAATCCAGCTAGTTCCAGGTTCAGTGAGAGTTCTTGTCTAAAAAAACAAGGCAGAAAATGACTAAGCAAAACACTTGATGCCAAACTTTGTCTTTTATGTGGACCTGAACACATGTGAATGGGCAAATGCATACACACACACACACACACACACACACACACACACACACACAAACTAATATTCACAAGTATGAACATCAGAGAAAAAGAAAGGGAAGGAAAATCATTTTGCAAAATGGAATATTGGAAATGTGTTCACTTGTGACAGAAATTCCTTCAATTATTGCCATACTTTTACTTACATTAATAATCAAAATACAAAACATACCTAACAAACTGTCTGACCATGTGACTAAGAAAATTCCCACCCAAAATTTTAGAGTTGCCACCAGTTTATCCTTTCTGCCAATTGTCAAATCTGAAATGAGAACCTATACTATGGGAAGGACCATTCATGTGAAGGAGCTGGTAGTTAATGGTGTTGGAAATCAATGAAACAAGGATGTGACTTTTAAAAAAAGAGCTGGGCAGTTCTAGGAAATGATTGTATGACCTGAAGATAGAACCTGTTTAAGTTGTAATAATAAAATTGTCAGGAAAATTGAAAGTGTTAGAGCACAATACCCATGTTGATAACGGGTCCACTAAAGAGCATAACATACAGTTCCCAGGCTTCCTTAATTTAACGATAGAGTCATACTTCTCAACTGGATCAACAGAGACCAAGATAGAAAGATAAGGATCTCAAGGAAGATTTGAACTATGCCATTCACCCAGTGGATAGGATAGATTACTTTTGGGTCTCCAGAAACAGAGAACTTCACTCATGGGAAGACACTTAAGAAAGAAATGCAACTTAAAGAGCTTTATCTACACCAGTGCCTGGTCACTTCCTCCAAACCTGAATATCAGCTTGGCCTTTTCAGAGTCTTAAGACTGTTCGCCCTTCAACCAAAGAATGGATAGAAAAATGTGGTACATTTACACAATGGAGTACTACACAGCAGAAAAAAATAAGGACATCTTAATTTGCAGGCAAATGGATGGAGTTAGAGAACATCATTTTGAGTGAAGTAAGCCAGACCCAGAAAGACAATTATCACATGTAATCACTCAAGTGGTTTTAAAACATAAAGCAAAGAAAACCAGCCCACAAACCACAATCCCAGAGAACCTAGACAACAATGAGGACCCTAAGAGAGACATACATAGATCTAATCTACATGGGTAGTAGAAAAAGACAAGATCTCTTGAGTAAATTGGGAGCATGGGGACCTTGGGAGAGGGTTGAAGGGGAGGGGAGAGCCAGGTAGGAGAGCAGAAAAAAAAATGTAGAGCTCAATAAAAATCAAAAAAAAAAAAGACTGTTTGCTGTGACCAATATGGATGGCAATGGGAATGATATATTACCTCCATGGTGGTGTTGCAGGTCTTTATGGTTTTTTGCTTGTTTTCTCTTAGGGTATTTGTTCTGGGCAAATCTGAGTGAGATCATGTGAGGACCATCAGGCAATGCTGAGGAATGTCCTCATAGAGAAGAAACCCCACATTTGTTCATATGCAGATTAAGGCTGGGACTTCTCAGAACCATCTTCTACAACTCACAGCTAAATGATAGCCCAGTAAATTAACTCAAATTAAAATCGTCTATTGGAGACACTGTAGTTGTGGGAATATGAAATATCTCCTTAGGCCCTTATGGCCTAATCTTGATCTGCCGCTGGCATCCCTGTCATAAGAAGCATGGCATTGTTGGAGGAAGTTGTTACCATACATAGTACTTTCGAAGGTTCTATCTGCTCTCTGATGACTTACTCACTTTCTACTTAGTGTCCCTTCAGATGAACAGCCTCTATCTCCATACTCCTGTCGTTAAGTCTTCAGTTAGCACAAGTCCAGAATGAATGGAGGAAAGAACAATTCACTACAATGTTTGAAATGCAAGGCAACATAAATTTTTCTTCACCTTAAGTTGTTTATGTAAGTCCCAGTCTCTGGCCTCCATCTCTGGAGGCCGCTCCCCATGCCCCTCAAACCTTGACCCATAAACCTTCACCCAGGAAATGTCAAGACCACTCCCACAGGCTACTTAAACTGCTCCCCTGAAAATAAACACTTGGTTTTCCCTTTTTCTCTCTGGTGGTCATGTTGAAGACTTCCCGTTCCCCTAGGGATCACCTGGGAGTCCAGGAGTCCTGTTAATCCTGAATATCTTTTAATCTGGTCTCATTTGGCTTGCTTGGTATTATTTGTGTCGATGGCACAGAGCTCGCATTAGAAAATATTCCTAACAATTTATGCAAGGTATTTCATTATAGCAGTAAGGAGAACATCTATCTAATATAATTAGTGATGAATCTGTGATACTCACAGCTATGAGGAAATAGTAAAGGCTTTTGATTTTAAGCTATTAAATTTGGTTGGTTTGTTATCAGCAATAACATAATCAATAGTGTTTGGAGCCATCATTCAGACTAGATCACCTAGGAAATAGAAGATATATAATAAAAAAGACATCACCCAGACATGACATAGCATTCATGACCTCACTGGAGCTGTAGGTCATCTTCACAAGACCTGGACAAGACTGGGCCCCTAAATGTCTCATGCTGGAAAGGCAGGGGTTAGTTAGGTCATGCCTCTCCTTGAGAGTCTGTTGTCAGGTAACAGTTTGGGAAGGGGATGTGCCATTGTCTTCAATGGTATAGCAACAGATAGGTTCTTCTTATTCTAGGAAATAACTTTCAAACCACTCACGAAAGCAACTCTAATCAAACTCAGTGGGTCACACTCAAAAGAAACACTTGAAAATATGTAGTAGGTGACTTGTAGAGAAAGTACCCATCAAGAAATGGGGCTAGCCTGAAAATCACTAAAATTCATTATGTGAATAGATGAAACTATGGAACAATTAAAAGTAAGCCACTAAAACTTCTCCATTTTAGGCATTAAAAGTGTTTTCTTCATTTTTGCTTTAAATAAGGGTATTCATTTTTTTATTTTCTGAGGTTTGAAAAAGAATTTCATCAATATTTACTTCTATACCTTTAGATTAATATGAGTAGAATACTGTTGGGGACAGAAATATTATAAGATGTAAATGCACTGAGAATTTATTTTGGAGATTTATTGTTTATTTCAGAAATTTCTTCCTAGCAATTCAATTATTCTTAATACAATATCCTGGAATTTTTTAAAAAATAATACAATATTAAAATGAAGCTGTTCAGATTATATGGGTACATAATGAGTATTCCTCAGAACTGATTTAAATACATATTTAAAAGTGATACAAGTAAAGTTGGAGATTAGTCATCAGCATTTAATAATATTCATCCTTATCTACCAGTCAAATTTTTCAAAAATACTTAATGATCTAAATGGTGCAGGACAATTCTGAATTCTGTCAATTAAGTTTTAAATAAACACTGATTGGCCAGCAACCAGACAGGAAGTAGAGGCAGAACAATGGGAACAGGAGTATTCTGGGAAAGAGGAAGCACATTCCTCCGCAGTTCTGCCCAGACCACGGAAGAAGCAAGATGTGACCTGCCCCGCTGAAAAAGGTACTGAGCCTTGTGGCTAACATAAACTAGAATAATGGGTTAATATAAGTTATAAGAGTTAATAAGAAGACTGAACTAATGGGCCAATCAGTTTATCATTAATATAGACTCTCTGTGTGATTTTCTTTGGGGCCAAACAGCTGTGGGACCAGGTGGCAGGACAGAAACCCCAACAAGCAGGCCCTCATGTTACATCTAAAAAACTCAAGTTCATGGTTATAGGAATAAAATTCAGGGAAATTATTTATTTTTGGTTTGGACCTTTTGAATAGTGAGATGAAAACTCTATAAAACAATTTCTTTTAAAAGGATGCATAGATAATATGGCCCAGTCACAAATTCATCTTCTTTCTTGCTGTTCATATTATCAGAGTGAACTCCAAAATCATTTCTTAATATGTAAGGCCACATAGGATAGGAAATACATTTTTGAGGATAATTTTTGAGCCTTGAGAAAAAAAATGGCTTTAGCACATAAACTTTTAGGACATTGCAACTAGAAGGGATGTGAAGATCACTTTTCATTACCCTTTGTTTCTGGTTGTTTTCCAAATTCATTCCCTTCCACTCTTTCCTAGTCTTTAGAGCACATAAAAAATGATGATCATTCACTTTTTGTTTTCTAAAATATAAATTCTAACACTGTAAAGATTAAATGGAAGTGAATCAATAATTGTTTGAATTTTATAATAGCCTCAATATTTAATACATTTCTCAGAATCCCATGACACAGTCCCCAAGGCAGTCTTGTTTGAATTCTGAACTCCTGCCCATTTCAAACTCTGAGAGTCAAAACCATGAACTCCTCAGTTAATCCCTTCAGCTCTCCAAAGCAGGAGTTATATAGAGGCTAGAGGTGTAGCTGTGTGGTGAGAGATGGAGCAGTTGCTGTACATATGCAAAGCCCTGGGTTTCAGCCCCAGCACCTTAATAAAGGCCATATAAGAGGAAGAGAAAACCTAAATCGAGGGAAGTGGTTGACTGAACAGTAGTAGTGAAAAAAACTTCCATTAAACATTTATCATTATTCTATCCTGATGCTAGATACAGCTGTTGAAATTTCAGGGAATTTTAGTGAGTTAAAGCAACTGTCTGAAGAAGCCAGTTCTAGAATGTTTGAGCTCAGCATGGAGAAGAGGGTTCTGATGCGGTTCTCATACTAGCATTTCTGCTAGATTAATTGTCTGCACACAGAACTGAGGAAACAGGTTTCTAGTCACACAAACAACATAGGGCTGGCACAGATTTAGTGATATTTCATTTGTATTTTAATAACTACAGTTTGTCTGAAGATCATAGAGTAAAATAGCCATGCTGGTTAGCCTTATACACCAGGCAGTGGTGGCACACACCCTTAATCCCAGTAGCCACACTGGTTTGCCATAGAAACCAAGTGGTAGTGGTGCATGCCTTTAATCCCAGCACTAGAAAGAATTATAAAACTGGAGCCAGCTCTCAGACACAGTCTCATTCTAAGGATTCCCAGAGGCAGGATTGCCATTTCATATTAAGGTAGAGGTAAGAGCCAGCAGCTGACTGCTTTGCTCTTCTGTTCTTCAGGGAGAACCCCAATATCTGCCTGTGGGTTTTTATCAATCCTACTACATTTAGCACCCAACATTGGGCTGTGAATTTGCAAAGAAAAATCATATGACTGAGGCATTTTAGCAACCAGCAACTGGCACAGGCCAGGGCTGAGTGCTAACCTGGATTCGAGAGAAAAAGTAGCTTTTCCAACTCCCATCTGACCTAGCTTAACCTCCTCTCCATCCCCACCCATCTACTCATGGCTTCCTGAGGCACCAGAGGCTTGTTGCCACCTCAAGTGACACTCACACAGCTTCCTATGCCCACCTGCTTCACAGTTTCCACTCTGTATGAGGCTCCCACATAGCTACTGTGCCTTCCCATGCTTCCATAGCTCAAAAGCATCTGCTGCAGGCTTGCCCTGACTGGTATATCTTTAATAAAAGTCCATTCTGTTTGGTTCTGAGTTCTGCTTAGAAAAGAAATTAACTGATTAAATGAAATATTCATAGGTCAAGAAAGACAGAGATACATGACTTGAAACCATTGAAGAACTTGTCAGAACTGATAAGCAAGATGAGGTATAGACAAAAGACAATAGTAAAGAATTAATTTGGTCATTACCCCTTAGTGTCAGAGATGACTTACCAAGAGCTTTAGGTACATATACTGTTACTATTTCTGGAAAGCCAGCAGATAGTAAATACCCAAAAGGATAAATAGAAAGTGAATGGGAGCCCATACATATGAAAGCTCTAAAAGATATTTAGTAAACAGTCGTTTCTTATGGCATGCATTCACCATATTTGAGGCAGTTGGTAAAGACATGGGCTTCAAGAAATAAGGTTACTACACATGTTTGGCTTCAGTTAGTCTCAACTATACTAAACCATGGTCCACAGCTACAGTGGAGGAGTTATTGGAGGGTGGGTTCTAGGGCTTATGAGCATCAAGGTAGAGTCAGAGGTACTGAGGCCTCCCAAGATCAAATTTTTGGTGAGGGTCATTATGCTGATCTAGATCGTCAAGTTATATACAATAAAAACATCTTGTCCCTATGCCATAGAGCAACCTTGAATGCTTGGAACAAGATTCAAAAATGAGAAAAAAGAATTGAATCATATCCTAAAGTTATATAAGGCCCAAGAGAATCATTTAGTGAATTTTTGCAAAGATTAACTAAAGCTATACAAGTACGGGTAGCAGATCCAGAAGCTAGATGAGTATTTATTGAATCTCTGTCTCTTAAAAATGCTAATTGAAATGCAAAAAGAAAAACCACTTGTGCCTTCAAAGGTCAGATCAGCACCAGTGGATGAATGGATCCTATATATTGCCAATGTTGAGTCCTTTGACTATAACATTGAGGATTGGTTAGGAGAAGCAATTTCCAAAAATATAAAGAGACATCAAAATTCCAATTTTTTAATTGTAGTAGAATAGGCCATCTGAGAAGGAATTGTAGATAGCATATTCCTAGAAATAATGCTTCTTCAGAGAATGCCCAAAATAAAAGACACCAAACTTCTAGATTATGCAGAAGATGCAGCAAATGTTGATGTTGAACCAATGAATATAGATCAAAAAAAAAAAAAGACAAACAAATCAACCATTACCATAAGGAAACTCCTGGGGGGTGGCTTTTAACGACCCCAGGTTAAACATGGTTCAGTCATTCCTAATCACTGTGGAGGACTTGCTTCCCCAGGAAAATTAGAAAATCCAAATTTTACAACAAAATGCCTGTTGTAAGAAACTGTACTGCTCTGGATGATAGAATAACCATGGAGGATAAATAAAAAATTCCAGTAGGAAATAGAAAACATATATTTTTGGTAGACTACTATAAATGGTCAAAGACCAAAGCTGAGAGTATGAATAAATAACATATAATTGGAGGATTATTAGACACAGGTACATATGTGACTATTATTACTCTAGAATTTTGACATCCAAATTGGCCTCTTCAAGAAGCAGATATTCAATTCCTAGGAATTGTAACCTTAACTTGGGCATAAAAAAGCAAGAGATGGGTTGAATGCATAGGAACAGAAGGACAGAGAGGAAGACTGAGGCCATATGTGGATAATATTACAGTGAATTTATGGAGTCATGATTTGTTGTAGCAATGGAATACACAAATTAACATTCCTCTAGTCTCAGAAATGGATGATAAACAAACTATTTTTCTGGGAAGAATATTATAAGGTCCTATTAAAAAGCAGTCACAACCATTCAGGCTGTACAAAAACACAGAATAACAACTGACAAACTCTCAGAGGTATGAACAGCCCTATGTTTTAAATGGTTAACTAAGAAACCTATATGTATTAAGCAATGAATGGCCTTTAACAAAAGAAAGACTGCAGACTTTAGAACAACTGGTACAGGAGCTACTAGATGCTCAACATAAAAACATCAACTAGCCCTTGGAATTCTTCTTTATTTATTGTTAAAAAGAAACTGGAAAATGAAGAATGGTAATGGATCTAAGAGCTATTAATAGGGTGATTCAGTCAAAGGACTCTCTACAATTTGGAATTCCTTTGCCTTCCCTATTGCCTAAAGGATGGCCTCTTATAGTTATTGATTTAAAAGATTGTTTCTTCACTATACCTTTACTAGAAAAAATTTTGCCTTCACAATGCTTACTTATATTATTTCTCAGCTTACTGAAAGATATCAATGGAAGGTTCTCCATAAGGAATATAAAATTGTGCCACCCTGTTCCAAAACTTTGTAAGTCAGGCATAGGAAATGATATGCAAACAATTTCCTGAATCTATAGTTTACCATTACATGAATGACATTTTGCTATCTGATTCAAATGTAGATACTTTAGAAAGAATTTTGAAGAAGAAAAGAAAATTTTGTCTTGTTGGGGATTTCAAATTATTCCTTAAAAATATAAAAAAGAGATTATATTAATTATCTTGGCTATAAAATAGGTTTACAGAAAATTAGATGACAAAAGGTGCAAATTATGAGAGACTGATTGCAGAATCCTAATAACTTCCAAAGATTGCTAGGAGACATTTCCCCACTACAACCCCCTATTGGAATAGATCCTGATGACTTGATTAACTTAAACAAAATATTAAATATTCACAAAGACTTAAAAAATCCCGGGTAATTATCAGATGAAACTGAGAGAGTATTGACTTTGATTGAAGAGAAATTACAGGAGGCAAATCTGAACTGCATTCTGGTCATATTACACTTCAAACATTTCCCTACAGTAATTTTAATGCAGAGAGAAGATATTATCTTAGAATGTATTATTTTTTACCACATAACTGAAGTAAAAAATTTAAAACTTATGTGGAAAAGGTCTCTGAGTAAATTCTAAAAGGAAAATTGAGACTTTGTTAATTAGCAGTAATAGACACAGCAGAAATTATAGTACCTTTTAATAATGGTGAAATTGACAAATTGTGGTAGAAAGTGAAGCCTGGCAAAGTGATTGTAGTAATTTCTTTGGGAGAGATTAACAACAACTATCCCAAAACTGAAAGAATTTGACTTATAAAGAGAACTAATTGATTCCTTCTTCACATTGTTCAGGATATGCCAATAACTGGAGTCCTTACATTCTATGCAGATGCAAATGAATCAGAAAAAGCATGTTACAAATCAGAAAATTTAAGTAAAGTCTACAAAACCCTTATGGTTCTGTCTAAAAGTCAGAATTATATGTTATTCTCATGTTACTAAGGGATTATAAAGAACTTCTTTATATAGTTACTGATTCACAATATGCAGAAAGAGTTGTAGCCCACTCCTCTGACAACAGATTGGCACCCATGTTGATAACTGCATCTACATAAAGCCTGAGACAGCTTGGGAGGTAATTCTAGAACAAAATGACAGCATTACACATGGCTTCTTGGTAGCAGCAATTTCTCGGGTCTGCTCTGCTTGCTAGAGGCAAGCAAGCACTCTCATCTAAGAGAGGCTCCTGACTCAGCTTTAGATGTAAAGCCTTGCAGCTCTTTTAAGAGGTTCTGCCAAGAAACCCTTACACAGTTTTGATAAAAAGCTGACTGCATGCTTTTCAGTTTTCAGCCATAGCAGGAAAAAAGCCACACTGTTTTAAAATGCTGGCTTTCTGGGCCATCCTGCCAGGGCAAACTCTGACTCTTTGAGGCAGGAGGTCTGGCTACAGAGGAGAGCATTTGAGTATTGTTTGTGGACACACTGTTGCAGCTTGCTTGCTGGGAGGGACTTTGAAATGCTGTAGAGTTGTGGCAATAAACATGGTTGTAGCCAGTACCTACACCATGAGGCTGAAATCTCAGAAAGCTAAGAAATGGGCTAGATCCAGCCGGCAAAGCCATGGCTTTAATCTTACCAATATTTCTTAGTAAAATAAATACTCATGTGGTCAGAAAAAGAGAGAAAGATACAGTAAAGATAGATTCAAAGACAAAGAAAACCTCTAAATGGTTTACTGTGTGTTTAAAAATATATGCAGGCTTGGGGGAGAAAAGAAAAAGGTTAAAGTCCTTAAAATTAAATAGAAAGAGAGTAGTTAGCTATGGTGGTACACACTTTTAATCCCAACACTTGGGAGGCAGAGGCAGACAGATCTCTGTGAGTTCAAGGTGTGGTAGCACACACCTTTAATCTCAGCACTGGGGAGGCAGAGACAGGCAGCTCTCTGTGAGTTCAAGGACAGCCTGGTCTACAGAGTGAGTTCCAGGACAAAGATACACAGAAACCCTGTCTCAAAAAGCCAAAAATTAAAAATAAAAGAAATAGAGTTAGAAATAAAGCCTCATAAAGATGGAAAACACACAGAGAATCTTGATACTGTATGTTATTATGCTCTCTTTGAATTGTTTAAATTCTGAGGAAGGAGCAACAGCTGCTAAAAGATATTTGTTTATAAATGCTGTTGAATTAATCCAAGCTAGGTATTTTGAAAATACCTTGACTTCAAAATTGAAGTCAAAATGTATGTTACTTTGGAGAAGAGATTTTGCTTTTGTTTCCACAGAAAATGAGAGACTGTGGATTCATTCTGAGTTAGGAAAATCAGGTTTGATCAAGGAAGACCACCTGAGAAATCTTCAGTAGGAACTGATGGCCCAGATATCTGAGTTCTACATCCAGAACAGATTCAAGATGCTGCCTGAGAGGGTCAAGCCTCACAGGATACTCCAGTCAGGACTTGATCATAACTCCAAATTTTCTTTAGGTCCCCATAAGATTATCAGCAGCTCAACCAGTAGGAAGTAGCCTGGAGAACCATGCCCACATTCCCAAAAAATGGACTAGGGATGTTATTGGTTGTTTTGTTTTGTTTTTTTATATTTCAAATAAATGCTGATTGGCCTGTAGCCAGGCAGGATTATAGGCGGGAAAACCAGACAGGAAGTAGAGGTAGGGCAATGAGAAAAGGAGTATTATGAGAAGAAGGGAGCTCTTTCCAAAGTCCTGTCCAGATACTGAAGAAGCAGGATGTGACCTGCCCTGCTGGGAAAGGTACTGAGCCATGTGGATAACACAGATAAGAATAATGGGCTATATAAGTAATAAGAGCTAATATGAAGCCTGAGCTAATGGGCCAATCAGTTTATAACTTATGGAGACCTCTGTGTGATTTTCTTTGGGACCTGGTGGGATGACAGAAACCCCCAACAAAGCAGGCCCTCATGTTACAGAAACCACTGTATTTATACAAGTTGATACAAATTTGACTTTATCTCTTATTCAGGGACATGATATAATCAGGACTAGGCATCATCCTGGTGTAGGAGGGTCCTTTTGTATTTGGGTTGCTTTTATTGATTAATAAAGAAACTGTCTTGGTCTTTTAATAGGGCAGGACTTAGATAGACAAAAAAAGAAAACAGGATGCTGGGAAAGGGACAGTGTGAGAGAGTAGCCTGCCATGAAGTCTGCCAGGTCAGACATGTTGAATCTTTTTCGGTAAGCCATGACTCATGGTGACACATAGATTATTAGAAATGGGTTAAATCAATATGTGAGAGTTAGCCAATAAGAGGCTAGAGCAAATGGATTAGGTAGTATTTTAATAAATACAGTTTCTGTGTAATTATTTCTGGTCCGCACCAGGAGCCGGGCAAGACAGAACAAGGGGCCCTGCGCTGGGAACCAGGCGCCAGGAACGCAGCCCGAGCCCCTCACTAATACATCATCCCATATACATAGCACATATATGATCCCATATGTGTCTCCCAGGACCTCTAGAATAGGGTATTAGAGAAATCAATCAGTTATTAATTGGAAATTTGCTAAAGGCCTTAGAAATTTATAAAAGAAATCATGTCAATAGCAAATGATTAGAAAAGGACTTTTCCATTACATGGAAACAAGCCAAGGAGATTATGAAGAGATGTCCTGCTTGTTATTTATGCACTCAAACACCACTACCTGCAGGAACTAACTGAAAGGGCACTCAAAGAAATGCAATCTGGCAAATGGATGTATTCTCTTTTGTAGAATATTGAAAAATAAATTATGTACACCATACCATTGATGCCTATTCAGATTTTCAATAGGCAACAACTTTGAGCTTGTAAAGGCTGATTCAATAATCACACATTTACTAGGAATTATGGCCATCATGGGTATACCTGCACAAATAAAGACAGACAATGCTCCAGCATGTCTCTAAGAAAATGAAAGTTTTTCTTATTATAATATAAAACATATTATAGATATACCACATAATCCTACATGTCATGAAGTTATAGAAAGATCAAATTGAACTACAAAGGATATATTATATAAACAGAAAAGGATGACAAATATTCTCAGAAATATATTGTATAAGTGGGAAATACTCCTCCATTTTTTGTGGGGGGGGAAACTTGTACAGCTGCTTTGGAAATCAGCATGGCAATATGCTTTATTAATTAACCTTGATTTATTTTAATGCTATTGAGAATAAAACAACAGGTGCAAAGAAACATTGGACAATAGATAAAAACTACTGAATTAAATCAGCCAGTTTACTTCAGGATGTCTTGACCTCAAATGGTAACCATGAGCTGTGATATGTTGGGGTAGGGGTTTCTCTCTTGTTTCCACAAGAAGAGAAAAGCTATGGATACCATCAAACTTAATCATGATTTTGTTTGAAAAGGAGAAGCCTCTTGATGAATAGAAATGACAGCTCCTCCACAGAGGTGACAATCCTATAAGTTTTAAGAACACCTCACATAGTTTGGGGGCAGGGTTCTGCTCTTGTCTTTTCAAGAAAGAAGAAAATACCTGTCTTCAAGAACGCTGGAGAGGATGTGGGTAAGGAGCACACTCCTCTATTCTTGGTAGGAGTGCAAATTTTTAGAGCTGCTTTGGAAATCAATATGGCAATTTCTCAGAAAATTAGGAAACTATCTACCTCAAGACACAGCAATACCACTTTTGGGTGTATACCCAAATGATGCTCGATCATATCACAAGGACATGTGGTCAACTATGTTCATAGCAGCATTATTTATAATAGCCCAACCCTGGAAACAACCTAGATGCTCCTCAACTGAGCAATGGATAAACAAAATGTGGTACATTTACACAATGAATTCTGATCAGTGGTTAAAAAATAATGACATCTTGAAATTTGCAGGCAAATGGATAGGTCTAGAAAAAAAATCATATTGAGTGAGGTAACTCAGAGTCAGAAAGACAAATACAATATGTACTTGTAGCATGAGGGCCTGGTTTGGTTTCTGTCCTCTCACCAGATCCCACAGTCATTAGGTCCCAAAGAATCACACAGAGAGTCTACATTAAGTTATGAACTGATTGGCCCATTAGCTCAGGTTTTGTACTAGCTCTTATAACTTATATAGCCCATTATTCTTATCTATGTCAGCCACATGGCTCAGTACCTTTCTCAGCGGGGCAGGTCACATCCTGCTTCTTCGGTGGTTCAGGCAGGTCTGCCGAGAGAGCTTCCTGCTTCCCAGAATTCTCCTGGTCTAATAGCCCCTCCTCTACTTCCTGTCTAGTTGACCCACCTATACATCCTTTTATTTAAACCAGCATTTATTTAAACCAGGATTGACAGAATACAGACAATTCTCCCGCACCATGTACTCACTTATAAGTGGCTTTTAGACATATAACAAAGACAAACCAGTCTACAATCCAAAATCCTAGAAAACCTAAACAACAAAGAGAACCCTAAGAGAGACATACATGGAGTTTCATAGGAAGGAGAAAAAGACAAGATCTCTTGAATAAAAGTGGGAGTGTGGAGGTCATGGGAGAGAGCAGAAGGGGAGAGAGGAGAAAAGTAGGGGATTGGATAAAAATGTATAGCTCAATAAAAATGGTGCTAAAATAAAAATTTTAAAAAAGTTCAGAGACCTTGGACATCTACATAACTAAAGAAGCAAATATGGCTATCAAGAAAGAATCACCAAGCAAAGAAAAAATATCTGACTTATGATACCAATATTCCTTGCAGGGTAAGATCTCATTACCTAAATGTACATATCTTCTTTCTTCTTAATACAATGGCAGTTCTGACTTACTTAAAAATTAAAGCTGGCTTTGGAATTGGATTGTGGCTCTCTCCTTCTCAAAATCCAAGCATATTGTTATAAGAAAATCTCAGAGATTCTGTCTCATATGAGGAGAGCCACCTGGTGTGGGACAGAAGGAAATTAAAAATCTAGGGCTAAAGTTATTAAAACTCTGCTGTTAAAAATTCCCCATACCTATTTTTGTCTCTATGGTACATTTCTTTGAATATAAGCCTATAGAAATTCAAACTTTCTATTTTAATATGAATAATGTTTAAGTTTTCCACAGTGAGCAATAAATTTTCTGACAGTAATCTCTGAAGTCTCCAGGAAGAAACTGGGGCTCTATAACAACGATTCCATCTGGTTCATATGATGCCATTCAGCTGATAGCACCACTTAAAGATCGACTTTGGACTACAAACTGCTCAGAATAATTTCAAGGTGACTAGCTGTGATAGTCCAGTCTAAAGACTACTCTAACCAGGAATTGAGACAAGCCCTGTACTTTCCTACTACTCAGAGACTAAACAATAAATGATAGAGATACCTCTCCCAGGACTTGACAATAAACCCAAATTTTCAAGATACCCTGAAGATACCATTGCCCTGTAACAGTACGAAGTAAATTTGAGAATATGATGCCCACATTCCCAAGAGGAGGGGTGGATGGCTTTTAGTTTTTCAATGAAATGTGGATATTTGTCATTGTTTAGGAGGGTTGGTTACAAGTTATTATTGGTAATTGTCAAGAAAAAAGCTCAGCAAATGAACTTAAATTCAAGGTTCTTGGTTTGAAAAGAAAAAAAAAAGAGGATCTATACATGATAGGATAAAGGGATAGATTATTGAATTTACTCTTAAAAGAAAAAAGGGAGAATTTAAATAGATTATTTAATCTACTTTTAGAACGCAACTACTAGTTTTAAATGTTTTACATTTAACTTGACTTTTGTATATTGTACACAAATTTTATATATTGATACAAATTTCAGATGAATTTTTTAGGACATACTGTACATACATTGCACTATACAACTCATTTAACAATGTAATGCAAATTTCTAGTCCATGAAAGTTATTATTAGCAATTGTTTAGGATAATAAGGAAATACAGATTAGTCATCAGTCACCTATTATAATCAAACTTGTAGTCACATTAGGTATGTTTTTAAGATCAAAGATATATTTTAGATAGGTCATCTTCAAGTGCTTCAAAGATACAGAGAATATGGCATTTAAAATGTTTCAATAACATAGGCAGTTTTCTTATGAGAATGAGGCATATCTGTTCCATTAGCACCATTCTACTTCAGAAAAGATAATGGGCATCAAAGATACTTTACATGGAGTTTACTTTCTTTGAGGCAAGAAAATGCCCTTGCCTTTACTGCTGTCAGTATGCTGTCCTAATTGGACAAGCAGGACACAAAAGAAAGTGACTGCCAACCATTGTCAAGACAAGGAAGTACAGTCCTTCAAAATATCCATCTTTACAGAAAAGTCTGTCAGATATGCTGGGACTGCAGGCCAATATTAGATGCCCCAAGGTTTCAGAGAATCTTTGTGTGACTTTCCAGGCAATCACCTATTTCTGCCATTTCTCATATATTTTGGAAGTTGCTTGCTCGTACTTCCTGCTTACCTCGTTGATACTTCCTTCTTAGCTCTCTGGGCATATTGAACACTAAATAGTTATAGTCTTTCCTTGTTTACCTGATGATAGAAAGCAAATAGGTACAAGGCTTTGGATTCACCAATGTAGAATAGATATGGAGTATTTTCTCTGAATGTGTTAAATGCAAATGGACTAGACATCATTGATATATTTATTGTCTGTACATATAGTATATAGCCATTTTAATTAGTGTATATAGTTTTCCTTATAGAGTTATAGCCTTATTTTTTATTTCAGACAAAGGGGGAAAAGATATTTCATTTGTATTTTAATAAATAATTTTGCCTGAATATCATAGCATAAAACAGGCACCTTGGTCAGCCTTACAGACCAGGCAGTGATGACATGCACCTTTTATTCCAGTAGCCACACTAGTTTGCCATAGAAATTAGGTGGTAGTACTCTTGGGAATATACCCAAGAGAAGTCCAATCATACTACAAAAGCATTTGTGCAACTATGTTCATAGCAGCATTGTTTGCAATAGCCAGAACCTGGAAACAACCTAGGTGCCCCTCAATGGAAGAATGGATCAAGAAAGTGTGGATTATATACTCATTAGAATACTACTCAGCGGTAAAAAACAAGGACATCTTGAATTTTGCATGCAAATGGATGGAAATAGAAAACGCTATCCTGAGTGAGGTAACCCAAACCCAGAAAGATGATTATGGTATGTAC
>PVIU01005737.1:0-109764 GCA_004026605.1 Ondatra zibethicus | reverse complement strand
CTATATTGAATAGGTATGGAGAGAGTGGACAACCTTGTCTTGTTCCTGATTTCAGTGGAATCGCTGGGAGTTTCTCTCCATTTAGTTTGATGTTGGCTGTTGGCTTGCTGTATATTGCCTTAATTATGTTTAGGTATGTTCCTTGTATCCCTGCTCTCTCCAAGACTTTTACCATGAAGGGATGTTGTATTTTGTCAAACGCTTTTTCGGCATCCAATGAGATGATCATGTGGTTTTTATTTTTTAGCCTCTCTCATGTTTCTTAAAGGCAAGAGAGCAAATAGATGCTCAACTTGCTTCCCATATTTAACCTACATGTAGGAAGTGTTCGATGCGTACCTTTTCTCCTTTCTCTTTTTTACAACTTATTTTGGCTGGCCTTAAACACACCATGTAACCAATAATTATCTGATTTTCCTGCCTCCTCTCTAAAGTTCTGGGGTTACCGGCATGAGCTAACACGCCAGGTTTATGCTGTCCTGGAGAGTGAACTCTGGGCTCTGAGTAGGCTAGGCAAGCACTCCCAACCGAACTACACCTCTAAGTTTGCTATAAGAACGTCTTAAGTAATTATAATCCCTAATGGAGTGTGGTGCCAAACGCTTTTCATCCTGGACAGAATGTCCATCCACACAGTGAGTTCCAGGTCAGCCAAAGCTACAAAACAAAACAAGGTATGGTGGTGTAAGCATTCAATTCTAGCACTCTGGAGGCAGGGGTAGGAAAATCTCTGTGAGTTCAAGGCCAGCCTGGGTACACGTAGTAAGCCCCTATCAAAACAAAAACACACATCCAAACAGAAGTATGCTAGCCCTCTCCAAGTGGCTCGCATCTGTAATCCCAACATTATGGGAGGCCAAGGAGGAATTGGCATGAATTCAAAATTAAGTCAAACAAACAAACAAACAAAAATGAAAAGAAAAAAACCAAGAAAATCTTAAAAGCAGGGAAGGACAGCTGGAGAAATGGCTCAGTAGGCAAGAGCCTGCCCTGCTCTTGCAGGGGCCTGAGTTTGGTTCTTAGCACCCACATCAAGTGTTGCACAATTTACTGTAATTCCACCTCCCAGGTAGCTGGCGCCCTCTTGTAGCCTGTGGGCACCTGCACTCATGCTCATGCATCCACACATCCATATAATGGAACAGAGATGATACCCTTAAGGAAACCTTGGAAGTGTCCTTCTTTCTCCCTTGAAGCACCGACTCTCCCTCCTCCCTTGAAGCACTGATTCTTCCTCCCTTGGAGCACTGACTCTCCTCTCCTTCCTCCCTTGGAGCACCAACTCTCCTTCCTCCCATGAAGCACTGACTCTTCTCCCTTGGAGCACTGACTCTCTTTCCTCCCTTGGAG
Source organism: Ondatra zibethicus (assembly GCA_004026605.1). Lineage (NCBI taxonomy): Eukaryota > Metazoa > Chordata > Mammalia > Rodentia > Cricetidae > Ondatra > Ondatra zibethicus. The sequence continues at coordinate 108,414 of PVIU01005737.1, read as the reverse complement.
CACTGACTCTCCTTCCTCCCTTGGAGCACTGACTCTTCCCCCTTGGAGCACTGACTCTCTTTCCTCCCTTGGAGCACTGACTCTCCTTCCTCCCTTGGAGCACTGACTCTCCTTCCTCCCTTGGAGCACTGACTCTCCTTCCTCCCTTGGAGCACTGACTCTTCTCCCTTGGAGCACTGACTCTCCTTCCTCCCTTGGAGCACTGACTCTTCTCCCTTGGAGCACTGACTCTCCTTCCTCCCTTGGAGCACTGACTCTTCTCCCTTGGAGCACTGACTCTTCTCCCTTGGAGCACTGACTCTCCTTCCTCCCTTGGAGCACTGACTCTTCTTCAGCCACCATTTAAAGTAGATTTTTGCTCAGTTTAGCACCTGCAGTTATTTAATATGACCCTTAAAATCGTAAGCAGCTGTTAAATTCTTTCAAAGCTCTTAATCCTCCCTAGAAATTCGGACCAACTTAACAAGAACAGGAACCATGATATTACGAAATAGAAAAAAGCAGTAATGACAGTTAAAGGGACTAGAACTGGGCAGGGTGTTGTGTGCCTGCGATCCCTGCACTCTGGTGCCTGAGGAGTTCTAGACCAGTCTGACCTTTATGGTGAGACCCAGTCTCAAAAGCAAAGGAAAACCCAAACACACACACACGCACACAAGCACATACACACACATCAGTAACTCACAAGATAAAGGGTTTTCCCCCAATAATAATATGGAAGCTGCCTGCCGTTTAAGGGTCAGTGTCTCCCCCCTGTTTCTTACTCTATCCATAGCCCCATTCTGTCTAGAAGACTGGGTTTTTTGCCCGTTTATTTGGTTTGGTTTGGTTAGGGTTTTTTTGAGACAGGATTTCTCTGTGCAGCCCTGGCTGTCCTGGAACTTGCTCTGTAGGCCAGGCTGGCCTCTAACTAAGAGATCTACTCTCCTCTGCCTCCTGACTTCTGGGATTAAAGGTGTGGGTACTACCACCCCAGTTTAGAAGGTTGGCTAAGATCTGCCTGTTTTAGACCTGAGCCATTGTCTCTGGGGCTTGGCAGCACATTAGCGTCACCTCCAAAGTATTTACAGATGGCTGAGGCTCTAGCCTGAGCTGTGGTTTCTTTGAAATGCATTTTTTTTGGGCTGGAGAGATGGCTCCACTGTTAAGAGCACTGGCTGCTCTTGCAGAGGACCTGGGTTCAGAATCTAGTACCCAGGTAGTGGCTCGCAACCATCCATAACTCCAGTTCCAGGTAACTGAGCACCCTCTTCTGGGCTCTGCAGCCACCAGGCACAGACGTGGTACACATGCACACACGCAGGCAAAACACACAACACATAGTAAAGAAATCTGTCTTTCCTTTGGTGGTGCTGGTGCGAAAGCTCATGGCTCAGGTTTCCCGAATGGTGATGCTAAGCACTTTCACAGCGCCGTCTCCTTATTTTATGTATTATTTTCACCTCTCTGGCCCTCATCTTCATTTCTAGCCCCCTGCTGTGGGTTGCTCCATGGTTTTGACACACATCTGAGGTATGCATTGATCCTTACACATGGATAACCTAATCTGGGTGTATTTGGGTTTATTTTTTTAACTTTTATTTGCATTTATTGGATGCTTGTGCTGGCTAGTTTTATGTCAACTTGACACAAGTTAAAGAAATCAGTTAGGAGGGAACCTCAAGTAAGAGAATGCCTCCATGAGATCAGGCATTTCCTTCATTATTGATTGATGGGAGAAGACCCAGCCCATTGTGGGTGGGGCCATCCTTGGGCTGATGGTCCTGGCTGCTCCAAGAAAGCAGGCTGAGCAAGCAGCACTCCCCTGTGGCCCCTGCCTCCGGGTTCCTGTCCTGTGTGAGTTCCTGTCCTGACTTCATGCTGAACTGTGGGCGGAAGGGTAAGCTGACCAAACCCCTTCCTCTCCAAGTGGCTTTCGTGGTGTTTCTTTACAGCAGTGGGAACCCTAAGACAATGCTTGACGCATTCCCATGCCATAGGGCTTGTTTCTTCAGTTTCTGGGGCTGTCTTTCTCTTCTTTGCAGCCTCCTCTTCTGCTCTGGAAGGATCATCTCGTGTGACGGGGCTCACGCATGGGTTAGCCCGGCTCTCAGCTCAGCGGCTCACCTCAGGGCCTCGCTCACCCAGTTTGTTGAATGGCTAGAGAATCTGTACCGTGAATCCTTAAGCTCAGCATTACTCTCTGCATGTGCAGCAAAAGCCCAGCCGTCTTTTCAGGCCAGGGCCACCAACCCCTATGTCCTGCCCACTGTACAGCCAGGGTGCACCTGCCAGCTCCACCCTTTATGTCTCCATCACCATTGACAGCCTGGGCAACTTCACAGGCGGTCCCCGAGGGAACATGTAGACTTAAACCTCTTGATTTGAATGATTTTGTAGGTTTTTGGGACCAAGAGAGTAGTGAGCCTTTTTCATAGGTCACCTCAGGCCACTTACAAGAAGAAGGGTATGTGTATTTTTTTTAATAGACATTGTTTTTGTTTTTAGTTTTAAAGACAGGGTTTCGTGAATCCCAGGATGATTTTGAATTTCTGATCCTTTTCCCACTGGGATTGCAGGCATGAGGTTGAATGAGAATGTCTTCCCCCCGCCAGGCTCATATATTTGATTGTCTGGTTCCAAGTTGGTGTACTGTGTAGGAAGGATTAGGGTTGTTAGAGGACATGTGGCCTCATTAGAGGAGGTTTGTCTCTGGGGGTAGACTTTGAGGTTTCAAAAGGCCATGGAGAATTAAGACTAAATACGCAATGGACATTCTTTTTTTTTTTTTTTTTTTTTCTAAAAAATCGAACTCGTGATCCTCCTGCCTCTGCCTCCTTCAGCAAATCCTACGGGCGTGTGCTATCACAACCGGCATGACATTCTTGTTCATGTTAAGCTGTTGCAGGTTTTCTCTTCAGAGTATCTGCTAAGGGTATAGACTGAAATTTAAGCTACTTTTGTTATTGGTCTAAGATTTCTCTGTTGACTTTATGGGTTTTGCTTCCCAATATATAGAAATGTAACTGAACATACCCATTTCCAAATGTAACTGAACATACCCGTTTCCAAATGTAACTGAACATACCCATTTCCAAATGTAACTGAAACATACCCGTTTCCAAATGTAACTGAACATACCCGTTTCCCGTCCTGGCTTTCAGGTGCCTTGTCTTGATAGACTGTTTTCCTGTTAGCGGCGGTTTCTTCAGCATTCAATGTGTACCTCTGGGAGGGAGGGGCAGCCATGAAACTCACAGGGAGCTAACAGGACCCTACAGAATTGAAGATGAAGAGGAGACTCTGGGGGAGCTGTCTGCAGGTTGGGTGGGGGCTCCAGCGATACAGCATCCCCGAGCTGGCACCCACGCTGGGTGGGTTTTAGGTGTTGGAGCTGTTGGAGTCACCTGTGTTCCTGTACGTAAGCCCTCAGTCATGGCGTTGGTGTGTAGTCAGTGTCCTAACTGGGGTGGGACTGTTTCTCTCTGTCTTCACCCAATGGGTGGTCCTTCTGGGAGGCTCAGCATCCCTTTACAGCTTAGCTCTTGTCAAGAAGCCCCTGTCCAGGGCTCTGGCATCTACTTAGCATCTATTACCATTTTGTCACCTGTCTGAGATCAAGGGTGAGAACAGCCCGTCTGTGGGTAAGTGCTGTGTCAACACCCTTTGTCGCTCACATAAACTTTCCCACCCTCTGAGAAGTCTTCATACTCAAGCTCCTTCAAAATGCTGCCTGTTTGCCCTGACTCTGGCAGATCCCTGAAAGGGGAGAGGCTGTAGCAATGAGCCAACAAAACCAGGGAGCGCAAGAGGCTTCTCAAAAACGCTGAAAGGAATCCAGAAGGACTCAAACCCCCAACGAACTAAGGAATAAGCTCATTTATTTTTAGAGTTTGTTCATGGAGACTTGGTAAGACTCAGTAATGACACGGTCCATGTCACTTGTGACCCTGTGGTTAGTATCTCTGTGTGTGGAATCTTTAGTACAGTAGAATAGTCACTCAGCAGCTGTGTGTCCATATTCTTATTGGGTTGGGAATGTCCCATAGGCAAATATTTCATTTTGGTCCTTTCTGCACCCTGCCTCTCTTCTCCGTGGACATGGTCTCCATGGAGGCTTCTGGTGCAAGTGAGGTGCAGTGACCCCACCGACCTGGACTACTCCGTGGGTAGAAAGAAAAGTTGGTCTCAGAGGGCAGAGAACAACAGGTGGCAGGGAAGGTCTTGTCAGCCTTAGAGGGACAGGTCACCTCACGAGCAGAGGTGCAGGCCAGAATAACCTGGGCTGTAGCTTGGGAGCTTTGGTCTGTAGCAGGCTGTTCAGAAACTTGCCCCCTTTGCCCAAAGTAGTTGACGGTTGTGGGTGGATAGAGAAGTGATGGCTTCTGGCAAACGGAAACTCAGCCTACTTCTGCTTCCCTGGTCAGGGCCTTCTGTTTAAGACACTGTCCGAAGCACCACCATTTTGGGGTCCTGCTTTGGACTTAAATAACAAGTAGAGGAAGAAACAAAACCTTCTCCTACAAGCGAGTTGTTTGGGTCTGCCCTCCTCTAATCCACATCCTTATGAGGAGGTAGACCCTCATCACAGGCCTCACGCGGATGGCACAGAAAGGTGGAGGCCCAAGGAGACGTCTTCACTGGGTGTGGCAGTATACACTTCTAGTCACAATTACTTGGGAGGCCGAGGCAGGAGGTCAATGAGTTAAAGGCTACTTTGAGCTATATAGTGACCCCTCCCTTTTAAAAACAAAACCGTTTTGGTTAAATTGACTACTGGACAGGACTTAGACTCACCTAGGAGAGTGACCTCTGAGCACCCTGTGAGAGAGCGCATAGACTAGGTTAATCAAGGTGGAAAGACACCCCCTTAGCTGTATGTGACCCCATTCTGTGGGCTGGAGACCTGAGCTAAATCAAAAAGGGAAAATGACGTGAGTTCATCACTCAATGCTTAGTGACGACACAATGTAATCAGCTGCTGTGAGGGAAAAGAAATGCTTCTTCCTTCACTTGCTTTCCTCAGGAATTTTGTTGTAGCAACAAGAAACTGATGCAGAGTCCCAAACAAAGGAAACCTCCCCCAAGACGCAGCCTAACCTATCATCAAGCAGTTTTGAGGATTCTGGTCTCAAACTTTCCAACTATTATGTGGTCTTCCTTAGGCTGCCAGTTAGTCCAAACGCCCTTTGTGTCCCTCTCCCCTTTCTCCTGTTGCTTCAGGACTTCACGAGGGACCATCTTCCTCGGACAGTCGAGGCCTCACACAGGTGACCCATGGGGACCACATATTTTTGGCCCTAATCACTATGCCACTGAAATCTGGGTTGTTCCAGAAAATTTGGGATGTTCATTGTACCTACAGAGATATTTCGGCCAGGCGTGGTGTACACACACCTTTAATCCCAGCACTTGGAAGGCAGAGGTAGACAGATCTCTGTGAGTTCAAAGCCAACCTGATCTACAGCACAAGTTCCAGGACAGCCAGAACTTCACAAAGAAACCTTGTCTTGAAAAACAAACAAAAAAAACCAATGAAAATGGTTTTAGTAACTATAAGCATATTTTTTAAAGAACAAAATTTGTTTGTGTCTGGCTGAAATTGTTGCCACAAACATGGTAACCATATTCCCTCTAAAGAGATATTAACTACAAACGTTGTTGGTGAAAATGGCTTTATTGCGTGTTTGCTGTATTCTGTCTTAAAGAAAAATGCTTTTTCTTCTTTCTCCCCTCTCTCTCCTTTTGTTTTGAGACAGGAACTTACTGTGTAGACCAGATTGGCCTTGAATTCTCCTGCCTCAGGCCTCCCACAGGTCAGGATGACAGACAAACCCCCACACCCAGAAAAAGTTGTTACTTTATATATAACAAAGTATGGTTTTTGTACCACCTTTAGACTGTTCACTGAAAACCACAAGCCAGGTACACCTTGGATGCTCACAGATTCCAGACGGGGGAACATCTGCAGAAGGTCCTAGGTGCCCAAATATTTTTTAAAAGAGCAAGAAACAAAGCAACCAGCCAGAGGGAAGCCCTGCCTGGCTCCCCTTGCTGAGTGTGGTGTATAAAAATGCAGTTTCCACTGGGGTTTGAGTTGAAGAGAATACGGCCCAGAACTTTAGCTGGAAATCCTGGCTCTTCAGAGCATGGGGGTCCTCAGTCCACCAAGAGTGGGACCTGTTCCGTCATGTGTGCTGCTCTCTGTTGTGCACACAGAGGTGACCTGATAGGGGTGGGTTCACCAATGGGTCACGTGCCTCAGGAACAGGCACAGATGAATATCAAACCCCCTCTTCCTGGCCTCCAGACCCCAGGACTCCAGATGCTCTGAAGCACACTCGGATCTGGTGCTGATCACAGGCCTTGCCCTGGCTGACAGCCAGGTTTCCGAGCCTCCAAGTGTGTGGTGGGACGTGGGCCAGGTTTGTGGACATTTGTGCACCTAACCCTGGAGGAAGGGTTTGATGTAGCTTAGAGAGTAGTTAAGTCTGATAAATCGTCCATGTTGTCTAGACACCTGCATGATGCATGAGTTCTGGTTTTGTGTTTGTGGTGGTTTAAAAGAAAATGGTCCCCAAAGGGAGTGACACTATGAGGAGGTGCGGCCTTGTTGGAGGAGGTGCGTCACTGTGGGGGCGGGCTTTGAGGTGTCTTTTTCTCAAGCTTTCCTCAATGTGAGAGTCTACTTCCTGTTGCCTTTGACAGTGAGACAGCCTGACGCCAGCCTAAGCAAGTGGTCAGGACGCGAATGTCGTTCTGCTCCTTCTACTGTAATCTAGGAGGTCGCCTAGGGAAGAGGTGTTTTTCAGTCTATGTGACAGGACATAGGTATAGACGTGACCTAAGTCATTCTCCCCACTACCTAAGAAACAGAATGCTAATGAACTTCCCCCTCAGTTTACATTTTGATATAAAAAGCTGTTTGGAAAACAAACACGGGTGATCTTCAGGATTTGAATGAACCCTGAGACTCCCTCCTGATATTGTCATGTGAATTGTGCCTCAATTATTCCCACACCTCCACTCTGGTACAGAAATGGTTTCTACCAGGGCAGGTCCTGGGCAGGTCCTGGGCTGTAGAAGAGCAGAAAGGGAGTTGAGTAGCAGTGTGCTTTCATCTGCTTCCTGATTGTGGGCGTCATGTGACCAGAGACTCTGATCTCCTGTTGCCTTCACCTTCCTTCCCTGATGGAATGAACCCTGCAAGGCACCTCTATTAGAGTATCTCACCACAGCAACAGAGAAAGAAACTAACACCATCCAAGCTTCTTTCTCCCTCTGTCCATTCAAGAGGCTTCCTTATCCCCATCTTCCTTTTAGGACTACATGGAGTGGGGTATTTAAAATTGCACTCTGGCTGGGCGGTGGTGGCGCACACCTTTAATCCCAGCACTTGGAAAGCAGAGGCAGGTGGATCTCTGTGAGTTCGAAGCCAGCCTGGCCTACAAGAGCTAGTTCCAGGACAGTTAGGTCTATTACACAGAGAAACTCTGCCTCAATCAATCAATCAATCAATAGAATTGCACTCTGACCTGCAAAACTACATTCAAAGCCATGGAAGAGCTGTCCAAGTCCAGGTTCCATGAAGCCATCCAAACACAACTTTGAAAATGGCAAAGGCTTTTCTTTCCCCTCTATTATCCACTTCCTCTCTGGTCTCCAATAGTTCATGGAAAAGGTCCTACCACATGCCTTTTTCCAAGGCCTCAGGCGAGGCTCACACATTCTCTCCTCCTCTGACTTCACCCCACACCTGCTTCTCTGACGTCAGAGGTACACGGACAATGCATGCTGAACACACACCGTCAAGCATTTAAAACTATGCTGTGGGCATTAGTCTTGCCTCCTCTACGGAAATCCCCAGGAAGGCATCTGTTACCAATAGCTCCCGGCACTGTGCCTCAGCTCAGGGCAAGTACTCAGTCAATAAACCCTGGTCTTTGAAAACTGTCTTATTTTTAGTGCTCATTTAGTGTGTGTGCACTTGTGTGCATGTGTGCCATGGCACATATGTGGAGGTCAGAGGAGGATTGGTTCTCTCCTTCCACCATGTTGGTGTCAGGGATTGTACTCAGGTTGTCAGACTTAGTGGCAAATTTCTTTGTCCACTGAACCATATTGCCACCCTCAACTCTTGTTTATCGTTTTGGTTTCCCCCCTGGGCTGATGGTGAGCCAACAAAGGTAGCTGGTTCTCCTGCGGCCAGGCTCTGGCTTCCCTGAGGCATTGTGTTCTCCTGAGGCCAGGCTCTGGCCTCCCTGAGGCATTGTGTTCTCCTGAGGCCAGGCTCTGGCTTCCCTGAGGCATTGTGTTCTCCTGAGGCCAGGCTCTGGCTTCCCCGAGGCATTGTGTTCTCCTGAGGCCAGGCTCTGGCCTCCCTGAGGCATTGTGTTCTCCTGAGGCCAGGCTCTGGCTTCCCTGAGGCATTGTGTTCTCCTGAGGCCAGGCTCTGGCTTCCCCGAGGCATTGTGCAAGGCAGTAATCTCAGCAGTGCTCACTGTGGCAATGTTGAGGACTGGTCTGAAGAGCTTCTCTGTAGTGTCTTTGGCTTCTCCCCCGCTCTGCACTGAGCACCCTTCCCCGTACGCCCTCCTAGTGAGTTTAATCCACCCACGAACGAGTATCCTTCTCTCCATTCATTGCAGAGCACAGATCCTGGCGTGTCCGATACAAATGTCTGGCTAGTGGGTTGGTGGGCAAATGGATGAATTACTACACTAGCAAGGGAAATGAAAAGACGACTCATTCCTAGGAGGATCCTGGAATGCTGCTCTTGCAAGGGCCGAGGTCCTCACTTGTTCAAGGGGTAACATCCCACAAGATAAACTGGATAGAGTGAAATCTGCTCAAAGTCATTTTCAAAAGTTTATAACTTAGGAACTAGAATGTATGTATATACAGATATACATCCATATATACATATATATATATCAGCATTTAGTGAAAACTTGGTAAGACAAAGGGGTGAGGCTAGAGTTTGGTACAATAAAATAGATAGCAGCTGGGTAAATCATTTTGGAAATGGCTCCGTGTTTCTACCCGACATTTATAGTAGTGGCCACTCCATCCTCAGTCGCAAGCCGGGCGTGTCTGCTGTCACTCTCCGTGTTCACAAACTTGGAACTTAACGGTGGCTTTGAAAGGAAAGCGCGGAGCGCTTCATGAACACCCAGAGCTTCTAACTCTGGGTACATGCATGAATCATCTGGGAGACTTTTAAAGATCTCGCTGCCCAGGCTGCCCCTCAAGTTGATGAGCATTTTAATCTCAAGAGATTAATCTCAGGGAGAAAGACTGTACAGACAGAGCCCTGGGCCCTGAGCTTGTGAGGCAAGCTCACCACCACTGAGCTACTCTCTCATCCTGGCATACATGTATTTTTAATGTGTGTGTGTGTGTGCGCGCGAGCACGCATGTACGCGCACGTGCATGTGTACTGTGTGCTGTGTATAGTGTGATGTGTATTGTGTATGCACATGAGTGTAGGGTTGTGTGTGTCTATGTGTAAACGTGTGTACTGTGGTGCTGTCCATGGTATGGTTTGATGTGCATTATGTATGAACATGCGTGTAGGGGTGTGTGTCTGTGTGTGCATGTGTGTGCTGTGCATGGTGTGGTATGTATTGTGTATGCACATGAGTGTAGGGTTGTGGGTATCTATGTGTGCACATGTGTGTACTCTGGTGCTGTCCATGGTATGGTTTGATGTGTATTGTGTATGCACACGAGTATAGGGATGTGTGTGTCTATGTGTGCATGTGTGTGTACCCTGGCACTGTTCATGGTATGGTTTGATGTGTATTATACATGCACATGAGTGTAGGTGTGTGTCTATGTGTGTATGTGCAGAACCCAGAGGAAGACAATGGTGTTTTCTATTGTTCTCCACTTTACCTCCTTTCAATAGGTGTCTCTCATTGTCATGGCTAATCTTGGTTGTCAACTTGAGTGGATCTGGAGGCAGTTGAAAGGCAAGCCTCGGGGCTCACTTGTGAGGGCTTTTCTTGACCCTCTGGTGGCACCGCAGAAAACAAGGTCCAAGAGAGACGCTTTGCTTTTGAACGCTTGCTGGCCTTTGCTCCGGCTGGCACCTTCATCTGTGCTGTTGCTGCTGCCGTCTCGGCCCTTTCCTTCACTGATGTCAGAACCACACTTAAGGGGCTGAAAACAAGAGGCTCTCCAGAAATCCTTCAGGTTTAGCATCAGAATGGGACTGCTGGGACACCAAGCCTTGGGAACTGAGAAATTGCCAGGGTCTCTCCACTTTGGTGTGAGGCAGCCATTGTTAGATTACCTAGACAGTATTGTGTAAGCCAATTGAATACATTTCTTTAAATGTATACTCATCTTCCCAGTTCTGTCCCTCTAGAGAACCCCGATTAATACACTGACTGGACTGGAAACTCAATGCGTAGGCGAGGCTAGTTGGCCAGCAAGCTCCCAGGACACACCGTTTCCATTCTTCAGTGCTGGGCTTACAAGTATGAGCAGTCGTGCCCAACTTATAGTGGGTACTGGGGATTTGACCTCAGGCCCTTGCACTTGTGCAGCCCACACTCTTACCCACCGAGCCATCTTCTTAGCCTGGCATCCATATTCTTACAGCTCCTCAAGTAATTCTGAAGCACCGCCCACACTGAGAAAACTGCTCTAATCCACAGGGAGCTAAGACCAATGAAAGGGACTTAGCTGTGTAAACCAGAGTTCGTGTTTCCTCTAAGAGCCTGAGACCAGCTTCAGCCAGTTCCTCCCCAGTGTCCCTTCATCCTTCCTTTATACTTACCTTTTCCCCAGCAGTCAAGAGTCACTCTGGAAGCCAGGCGTGATGGCACATGCCTCGCCTTTAATCCCAGCACTCAGGAGACAGAGGCAGGTAGATTTCTGTGAGTTTGAGGCCAGCCTGGTCTATATAATGAGTTTTCTAGACAGCCAGAGTTACACAGTAAGACCAGCCTCACAAACAAACAAGACTGGCTCTTGAGCCGCATGAGTGAGGCTCCGGATTCAAATGAGGTACACTGTCAGTTGTGGAAGCTGTGCCTTCTGGCTCCATCGACCTTCTGTGCCTAACACCAGCTTCAAGAATTGGAAAAAGAGAGAGAGTCTCAATAAATCCTTCTCCCCTGAGCCAGAGGTGGAGCATCAAAACCACAGGGATGCTGAAACACTATAGTTCAACAGCTGCCCTGTTCTTGGATCTCCGAGCGTACTGTGCATTGCCCTATTCTCTCAAGGACTCTCTGGTCCCCAAGTAAATCCACAGTCTTGTTGGGCTTGGGAAAGAGGTTGCGTCACCACCAGATCCTCACTGAGTATTATCTTCCACCTCAACTACTCTAACAGTGTTCTCTCCAGGCAGGGCCATATCCCAGGATTATTTAGTGTCGGGGAATGCCTCTGGGTTTAGAGGTTGTTGGGTATGGAGGACAGGGAGGGCAGGTCTCCTCTTGTCTTCCACCCTTTCCTTTAATTCTTCAATGAGCTAACTCTGCAGAGGGTCAAATCAAAAGACCAGCACACGACACCATCAGATTGCAGTTATGTATTCAGTTTCCTATGCACTTGAACCACATGGGCTACGGGAAGGGGAAGAGAAGCACTCTAGAGATGCCTGGCTGGCGTACTGACTGCTGCTAAGACATAGGTTCTTACATACGCCTTACAAGATCATCTTCCTACAGGAGAATCGGCTTCCACAGGGGTAGCAGGGGTTACAAGGGTCACAGGGGCCACAGGGGCCACAGGGGCCGCAGGGGCCGCAGGGGCCGCAGGGGCCGCAGGGGCCGCAGGGGCTGCAGGGGCTGCAGGGGTTGCAGGGGTTGCAGGGAGATGTGCAAGGGTAGCAGGGAGACTCGATCTTGACGCAACTGCCGAGCCCGTAGGAGTAAGTCACGTCTTTCTCATCCACGCACGGCGGCAAGCTGAACTCTTTGCAGATGTTCATGTAACTGTACTTTTTGGATCCGAGGCAGTCGTACCTGTTCTCCCTCTCGGCTGACACACAGACCTTTCCATCTTTCACGCGCACTTTGACCTGGTCGGGCTCAAAGCCGCACACGTTCACAGATCCCAAGATGTTGCTGCTGCAGCAAGATGAGGCCAGGATTCTGTTCGTTGTCCTTCTGAGTCTGTGGTTGCAAAGTGGGGAGAGACAAGAGAGATTAGACCTCTGGACTCAACACACCAACCATAAAATAGAAGCCCCCCGAACCCCAGCCCCCGAGCCCCCCACCCCTTTTTGCCTCATATCAACCCGATCCAAACCTGTTGGCCTTTCCTTCAGATTTTTCTCTATGCTTAAATCTAGCTCCTCCTGCTCTAAGTTATGGACACTTGGCCTGGTCCTTAAGCTGGTTACTCTGTGACTCAGTTTCCTTACCTGTAATGATGGTGATAATCCATCTTAACACTGCTGGAGAGTTAAACGAGACCATGCTTTACTCAGCACTGTGCTGGGTTCCTCATACATCTTGCTTGTTACTGTTAGCATTACTGTTATCTTGTCACACAGACAGATTTGCTTTGGTTTTCTGATGCTGAGGTGTGAGCCTCATGCATGTTAGGGCAGCACTCTCTACGGGGCCACACCCAGCTCAAGGTTCTTTTTCTTTTTATTGAGACACAGCCAGTAAGCTAGCATTTGAACTCTGCATCTTAAAGATCAAAGCCAGGAATAATGTGTGTGTCTGCAGACCCCGCTATTCCAGAAGGCGAGACAGGAGGATTGCTTGAGCCTAAGAGTTGCCAGGTAATCTGGACATTAAAGCATGATTTTATCTGGCCGTCACTGGGCAGACAGACACTCCACCAGAAAGCTCACTGGCAAAGGACAAGGCAAGAGAACTCTGGCTTAGTTCTTCCTTGGACCAGGAGAGACCCTGGACAGCTGGAAATCCAGTCTGGTTGCCGGGGCAGAACAGATACATCGAGATTTCCCAGTGACATGCTGGCTGGGATCCTATCATCTTGCAAGAGTTTGTTGTGTGTGTTTCCCCAGCTCCTCATTCAGCAACGTTGTGTTGCTAACTTGAAATCACTCATGAGAGGAATGTTGACGCCAGAGTGGACTGAGCTAGAAATCGGGGCCTGAAGAGCCGGCTGCTGGGCACCTCTGCCATGGCTGCTGCTCTATGGCACTGCCGTGTAAATCCTTAATAATAGCAGCAGCTCACACTGATGGGCAGTGAGGATGCATCAAGAAATAGGAAAGCTGGCCTGGAGAGATGGCTCAGCGGGTAAGAGCACTTGCTATGCTGGATGGTGACGGTGCACGCCTTTAATCCCAGCCTCGGCAGGCACAGGCAGGTGGATCTACAGAGCTAGTTCCAGGACAGCTAGGGCTGTTACACAGAGAAACCCTGTCTCAAAAAGCCAGAGAGAGAGAGAGAGAGAGAGAGAGAGAGAGAGAGAGAGAGCTCTTGCTACTCTTCCAAAGGACCCAAGTTCAGTTCCCCACACCATATCAGGCAGCTCACAACCTCCTGTAACCAGCTCTAGAGGATCTGGAGGCCTCTTCTGGTCTCTTTGGGCATCTGCACACATGTGCACATGCTTACACTGAGATAAACACAAAAATAAAAATGACTCTTTTTGAGAGGGAGGGTGGAAGTGCCTAACCAGAGCTGTGACCCCAGACCCGGGCTCATCTCTCATGTCCTGCAAAGCTCTGCTGTGCAGACAGGTCATCCAGCTTTCCTTCGCCCCAATCAGGGGTGGCAGTGAGTGGCCCACCTACCTATGACATTTACCTGTGCACGAAGTGCATTTTACAAAGGCGCTCAACTAGGCTGGGAGGCTTTTGTTTCCTTTTTTCTTAAAATCTACCCTTCCCAGTGCTAAGTATGTCAGAGGTGGTACTTTATTTAAACTTCACAACAGCCCCGTGGTGCCTACGAGATTACCACTGCACAGCTTTAAATGCTTTTGAAGATTTCTGTTTACTGTAGTTTAACTACGTGTAGGTTTGTGTGTCTGTGTGTAGGCTTGTGCATGCGAGTGTTGGTGTCTGAAGGGGTCAGGGCCATCGGATTCTCTGGAGCTGAAGTTACAGATGATTGCAAGCAGCCTGGAGTGGGTGCTGGGAACTAAGCTGGGGTCTTATGGAAGAACAGCAAATGCTCTTTACTATTGAGTTCTCTTTCCAGCCCCTGTACCCCCTCTTTATACTGAATTTTATTTAAACACGTTCTTCTTTGCTTAAGTTACACAAGTTCATTGTAGAAGATCCAGGGGACATAGATAAACTAAAGTATTTTTTTAATATTATAACACACATAACAGTACTTTTGTTGTATTTTCTTGTCTGTGTGTATGTGTGTGTATGAGAGAGAGTGTGTGTGTTGTGTGTGTGATTTCTACATATACATAGATTTATGTGTGCTCTTATTTCCATATTATGCTATACACACTGCTTTTAATTTGTATTTCTCACTTGATTAAACTTCATGGGACTGACATAATGATGTGAATTTCTACTCTCATATTGAAAACGACACACGGGGTTGGCTAATTACAAAGTGACCACTAGTGCTCTTTCCTAGGAGGCGCTGAAGCAAACACAAACGACTTGAGCAACAGACTGGCGCGGTGTGAGTCCTTCACCTCCAATCCACCCTGGCCCTGAGGAAACCGGTTAGTCCTCCTTGTCCTGTATGTGCTGGGGCGCCTTAGGTCATACCAAAAAGAACAGAAGAGAACTGGCTTCTTTGAAATCACCATCTCTGTGAAATAGGTAGACTTAGCCCCATCTCTCTGGGAGGGCAAAGAGGAGCTCATGAGGGCATAGGGAACTAGCCAAGACACCAGTCCTCTCTGGCTGGATTGTGGCTTGAAGAAGCAGCCAGAGGCATACGTGAAGGTCCTCTCAAGACTTGCTTTGTGTGTGTGCGCGCGTGTGAGTGTGTGTGTATGTGTGTGTACACGTGCAGGGAAAGTCAGTCTGGTTTGGATGAGAAGCATGGAATCCTGATATAGATAGTGAAGATAGGATGGGTCTAACAAAAGCAATCCAAGACTCCCGAGCATGTTCCCTAAGCCTCAGCTGATTCTTCCCGGAAAAGCTCAGTCTGCTCGCCGCAGGAACTGCAGCCTAACCTGGGAGCTGACTTGTCAATCACAGCCAACTTTCAGATCTGTTTCCTCTTAGACACCTAAGTCCCAGCTTTAATCAAATGTGTTCTGTTACTGCCCTCCTCACTTCCCTCTGTTCCTGTTACCTCGGCTCCTTTGTCTCTGCAGTAACTGTCCAGGGGTTCCACGATGTTCGGGGGTCCTATACCACCCAGGGGTCCCACACTGTCAGGGTCCCCATGCTGTCCAGGGTCCCCACACTGTCCTGTACAGCACCATTCAGGGGTTCCACACTTTGAGTCTCCAGAAGACTGCCTAAAAGTCTCAGCTAGAACAGGTTTCTTATCATTTCTACATTAATGGTTCTGAGTAGGAATGTGTAGATGTAGGAGAACTTGCTGGGGCCACATCTGACTCATCAAACTCAGTTCTGAACTTGGAACATGCCTCTTGCCTGGTGGGCTCCCCACAACCTCAAATGGGTTTTTCCATAACTGCAAGGTTCTGAGCCAGGCGTATATGGCCTCCTCCCATGGATTAGGGAAGCTTGCCAGCTGGGGTGGGGGGACTGTGCCTGTGCGCAGAGCTCCCCACTTTTCTCCTGGTCACAGCTGGGTTCACGCCCACGTCCAACCACACCCTTGAATGGGAAACACCCTGCCTTCCCAGTAGAGTTGTATACTCAGCTGTTTCCACAAAGATCAATTTCAACCCAGTGCAGGAGAAAGTAACAGAGACTTAACGGAAGAGCACAGACAGGTGGGCCTCCTCTAACTTCACGGGGACATTCCTTTTCTCTTGAATTTAAACCCATCCCAAAGAGCTACCTAAACATTTCTGACATCTTTATCATCACCAGCCTCCTGCTGTTGCCGTCCCCTGTGGGTGCATATGTTCGTGTGTGTGTGTGTGTGTGCATATGTTCATGTGCGTGTGCCCATATGTGTGAGTGGGGGCCAGGTTGATATCAGGCAACCTTAGTTTTTGGAACAGGGTCTCGCTCTGGATCTAGACCTCGCCTAGACTACACTGCTGCCAGCACCCGAGAGCCTCCTCTCTCTGCCTTCCCTGCTGAGGCTATAGATGCCATAGCACCCAGATTTTTATGTGAGTCCTGGGGATCTGAGCTCGTGCTTGTGGGGCAAGCGCGTTAGCAACTGAGTCATCTCCTCGGCCCCTCTGCTTTCTTTTCCTGCTTTTCTCCTTTCCTCAGACTTCTGGAGTAGACAAATGTCACTGGGCAGCAGGAGCAGGTTCTGTGGTGTTGGTGCATCCTTCTTTCAGCTGGGCTCACAAAACACAGGTGTCTGGTTCCCACCGAGTTCTAGATTCACTAGGTTAGTATACAGCTGAGAATTTGTCTTTCTAGTAAGTTCCGGGTGATGCCGCTAACACTGGTTCAGGGTCACACTGAAAACTGGCAGGTCACTATACACATGTGCTTTAGACTCGGGTAGATGTGGCTTTGCTCTGCCACCTCCTAGTCATCAAGAGCACTGCTCCTTAATGTTTCATTGTCATAAAATGAGACAGCAGCTGGCCAGGGTATTAGGGGTGTTAAGCAGGAAATGCTAGATACCTAGATTTTACCCCATGTGTTGTTAGTTGTCTTTATTGGGCTGTGTAGGCTATACTTTAAACAGATTTACCCTGAGACCTTCTATGAACAATTCCCAAGCCTGTACCATTAAAAATGTTAAACCAAATAACAGACACACATCTGAGCCTGGAGGGTAATTCAGTGGTAGAATACTTACTTAGCGTACCCAAGGACCTGGGATTTATTTATAGCACAGAAAGTGAAATTGAAAATTGCATTTGACCACATGGGCATCAACTCTTCAAGTGATGATGGGTTCTGAGAGGTAGGAGTTAGAAAGAGTATAAAAGGCGCTAAAGAGGCCATTTACTTCACCGTTCAGTGAACCCAGAAGCAAGCGGGGAAAACCAACTTTTGGTAGTTATAAGACCTCTGCCTTGCATAAGCCTCCTTGACTGAGTAGATTCGATGAAAACCTCAAACTCACAGAGTGAAAGTAAAGAAAAGAAATAGTTGAGGTTTTAGATGGCATATTTTGTGTGTGGGATTTTCCAGAGAATTTCTTATTAAGAGTCAAGCTAACCTCAGATGTTTGGGTGAGTGGATGGAAGGCAGTCTTGGGATTGGTCTCTAGGAGTCAGGAAAGGGCACAGAAGTTGAGCCCAGTGCAGCTCAAGGGTACACTGCAAGAGAAGATGCCAAGATGCGCCGGGTTGCAAGGACTCAAGACAGAAGTCAGTGTCACCATGGGCATCCATTTATCAGACAGGATGGAGGAAGGATGGGTTTTGTTAGTTTCTCTAGCTTTAGTACGAGAGACAAGGAAGCCTGGGAAGTGTGGATGAACAAGCTTAATTCAGGCTGGTGGCATGGCTTCGTGAAAGAAAACCAAATTCTGTCACCACCATTCCTTCAAATCCAAAAGCGAGACAGGCCACTGCTGGACCTCGGAGTGCAACAGGAAAGAACAGGAAAATCCTGAAGCGGCAAGGAAACAGAGGGGTCCAGTCTGGTCCGAGACAGTGGCTTCTAAAGCAGCGGCTTAAGAAACACTGATAGTGAGCAAGACTTTTAAAGTCCTTGCCTAAAGCAGCCCACTGTACACATATATACCTCAAACAGCATAGATTTACAGTGGGAATTTTTTAATTCTTTTTTAAAGATTTGTTTATTTATTGTGTATACATTGTTATGCCCACTTGCTAGAAGAGGGCACCAGATCTCATTACAGATGGTTGTGAGCCACCATGTGGCTGCTGGGAATTGAACTCAGGACCTCTGGAAGAGCAGCCAGTGCTCTTAACCTCTGAGCCATCTCGCCAGCCCCTGCGGAGGTAATTTAAAACCTGTTATTTCAGTCTTCTTGCAAGTAGAAGGAAACACTGGAGACATGGAAGACTCAGACACAGGAAAAAAAAAAGTTCAATGTAGCTGAGGCAATCACAGATGAAGGACAAGGAACCTTCTGAACAACACAGTCAGACATCTGAAAAGACATGCCACCAATGCCCAGACATTCTTTAAAGGGGCAAAAGGTCACACAAATATGAATTCTAAACTCAAAAGACCTTGAGCACAGTTCCATACCAAAGATGGTTTTAAAAAAAAGAAACAAAACTGAATGGAGATTGATTATTTCAAGACCTATTCAGTCACGGGTCACGAGCCAGATTAAAGATAAGGAAAAAAAAGAAAGAAGGCATTTCATTGAAAGAAAAATTCGTCATGAGTCCTTTGGGATTGGAGCTCAGATCTGGGCTTTCCCCCCTTTCGCCCCTGTTCAGGAAAACTGAAGCTGTAGGTTTACAGTTGGCACCAGCCCTTCCAGACAGTGAACTGTCAGGCTGTTGGAAATAGAGTGGGAACTCTTGCGAGGTGGTGTGAATTGGAATTAAAGTGCTGGAGAAGAGATAAAGGAGGGCAAACCTGGAGGTCCCAGAGCCAGGAACTAAGTAAGGACACTGCCCACTCCACATATACTGCCAGAGGAACTGAGGGGACACAGACCGGAGAAAGTGCTGCTCTCTCTGTATCACTGTACTGAGAATGAGGCTGGACGCTGAGTCTACTGTGTGCCAAGAAACGATCTCGTGGGAAGCCAGGGGGACAAGACAGTGGGCAGAAAAGAATCTGCCCTGAAAGTGTAGGAAGTAGGGGCAACCAGGTGACCAAGATAGAGCCATGGAGAGAAGAGACAGGCACCTCACAAAGGACACTTCATATTTGGAGCAAATATTAACTGGTCCCCATTTCGCAGTGAGCTTAATAGCTTGACATCCTGAGGAATAAAAATAAACATTGCTTCAAAATTGTAGATAAATTTGTAGGCAACTACCCCATCACAGATCGTCAGGTAGGTCTGCTTCTGACCTTGGGACTGATGACATCATCAGTAATTGTCCCATTACCCTTCTCAATAAAACATCACGGTCACTGTTGTCAAGGGGCTTTGTCCATCCACACACCCATTAGTCCTTCCATCTGTTCACTTCCAGTCTTCCCTTGTATCATATCTGTCTCTGCTCTATTGTTAAAAATAATCCCTTATTAAACATGATGTTTCTACCTCTTGCTTTTTCACTTAATGTATCTATACATAGAAGAACTTTGCAACTTTTCAGTCCCCCTTTTACAATCTTTGGGAACAGTCTCACATAGCCCATGCTGGCCTCATACTCATTCTGTATCAGAAGCTGGTCAAGAACCTGTGAGCCTCCTGCCTCCGCCTCCCCAGCACAAGGACTACGGGAGTCAGCCACCATACCTGCCTCTTTAATCCTTTCTTCCTGTTTCGGTGAATGGGTACAGTCACTTATATAACCAGGGGACAATGCCCCCCATCTATATAGACTATAGGTCTATGTGAAACGGTAGGCAAGGATTAAAGGAAACAGTCATTTCTGCAAGTCCAGAGTTACTCAGATCACTTCAGTCATACCCAGAAGAAACACTGAGCTTGCTGCTCCCAGTAGCTTTTAGCGACACCCCTCAATTCTCCCCCTCATTAAGGCCGCCTGATTTAATCAACTGACGCTCCCACTGTAAACCCCCACCAACCTTGTCAGCCCACCACCGCACGCTGCTTTTTGGAGAACCTCACTGTTCCCACCATGGACCCCCCTTTTCCTCTCCTAAGTCACCCAAGTCACTGTCTTGATCCCTTTTCATGTCTAGACAACTGTCACTGTCCCCACCGCCCCTCCTGCTGCGGCTGCGCTGACTGTGGCCACACCCTCCCTCACTTGGCCAACTCTTTTCTCATCCCCACGGCGCACATTGCTTTCCTCTCCAAGCTGCGCAGCGATGGGCGGAGGCAGTACAGCTTGTAGTCGCACAGACAGCACGGGTAGTAGAGGTCGCACAGGCCGCAGGAGCGGGATCGCTTGGAGTAGCAGAGGCAGTAGGGGTAGGGGTGCAGGTCACAGCAGCAGTACGGGTGCATGTAGAGGTCGCACAGGCAGCGGGAGCTGAGCTCGTCGATGCATCTCAGTTGCCTTAACTCTCTGTCCACCTTCTTTATGTCCCTTCTAACACTGTCCAAAAGACAACTCAGTGCAGCCATTATGGTCACACCTTATTGTTCTGTGAGTACCTTTGGGAAACGGCACTCAGAGGAAAAAATTGTTCTAAGCTCTGCTCAGAGGCCTCCTTTAAAATTAAATGAGCCACACATGATTCACTTACTTTAAAGCTTGTGTTCTGTGACCCCGCCCACCCTTAAGGATGTCATAGTCTCCTGGTTACCATGCCAACCGCAGCTATGGTCCCCAGAGACCCTCCTCAGGGCTACTCCCAGGACCATACTCATGCTGAGGTTCAGTTTCCTCAGTGTTTGTGGGGCTTCCCAGCAGTCACAGCCTTTTGGGGTTCACGGACTAGCCTTCAGTGGCCTTGACTTGTAGTGTTAAGAAGCTATGATATGGGTGTGACTGTGGTTTTGACCTTGGTGTGGACCTGGCTCTGGTCTCTGACCTTTCTAGTTCTAGCCCTGAGCCTGGTTGTAAGGTTTATTTGGGCTTCGGAGAGGTAGAGTGTGAGGCACTTTGATGACCACCCTTTCTTCCCACCAACTCAGCCTCATGTCTACCTTTGTCATTGGCTTTCTCAGGCCCAAATCTCTGAGTCCCACCCGTGATTATTATTATTTTCCTGGTGTCAGGGATCAAACCCAGGGCCTCAGACATCATAGACAACTGCCCATCCTTTACCAGCGAGGGTTCTAGCTAACTAGTCCGGGGCTCATGGCCTCTCATCGACTGCTCTGGGTCCTGTCTTCAGGAACCACCCCCAACATGGATACCTGTGGTCTTGTCTGGCCCCTGAGTACCTCCCAAGCATAGGCCCTGAACCTCTTCCCTTAGCCTGAAACCCTTGCTTCAGCTACTGGCCATGCTCTAATGTGGATCGACCTCCTAGCCCGCGTCCTCGGCCTCAGAGTTGACTTGTACTAATCTATTTCTGTCCCTCAGATCACTTCCAACTCTCAGTTCCCCTTCCCTAGACTAAGACCTAGGGAAGGCACATGAGGACAGATGTGGACACGTGTGACACCAGAGAGGGACTAACTAGGTCTGAAGGCCACAGCAAGGGGTTGAATTCTCATTTTGAGTTCAGTAAAGGATCATTGGTTATCCATCCTCTCCTATTGATAGATGTCAGAAGTAAACCAGACCCAGTGAAGAGACAAGGCAAGTCTGGGCTGGTGGTCATGGCTACGTGAGTAGAAGGAGAGACTGGAGCTGGGGAAATGGGTCAGCGGTTAGGAGTATTTGTGCTCTTGCGGAGGACCGGAGTTCGATACCCAACACCCACATGGTGATTCAGAATGACTGGAACTCATTTCATAGGCTCTGATTCCCTGTTCTGACCTCCACAGGCACCAAGCACGACCGTGCACACAAATACATGCAGGCAAAACATAAAATAAAATGAATTAATCTAATTTTAAAGGAAGTCAATGGGCCCATTCTCGCCTCTCGCTCCTCAAGCCCCATCCAATTTGATCTTTCCACACTGTAGTGAGACATATTTTGCAAATAAATCTCTTACCCCTCAATGTCCCTACTTTGCCTTAAAACTCACTCGCTCACTCTGGGAAGGCCATACCTCACTCTTTCCATCTCATTTGGACTTAAACACAGTTGCTCTGCCTGCTTAGAAGCCAAAGTCTCTGACCTTGTCTTGGATCTAGTTCATTACTGCTCTCTCTCGCATGCCTATCCTTGGGAAGTCTTCTTTGTCCCATCACCAAACATTTACAACATCCTCTCTCTCTCCTCTCTCTCTTCTCTCTCTCTCTCCTTTCCTCTCTCTTGCTCTTACTCTCTCACTCTCTTTCTTCCTTGACAAGTACTCATGTAGCTCAGGTTAGCCTTCAACTCGCTGTGCAGCCAAGGATAACCTGTATCTGACCTCCTGACTCCACGTCTTGAGCGCTGAGACTCAGGTGTGAAGCACTGCACCTTGTTTGTGAGGTGGTGGGAACTGACCGCGGCCTCGCGATGCTGGTCAAGCCCTCTGTTCACTGAGTACTATTCCCAGCACTGACATGTTTCTCATATGACATTATTTGTCAATTTCCGAAACTAAGCAGGATATTGGCTGGTTTTGCTCACCAAGAGCTACCGAACACTATGCCTGGTACATCGTAGGTGCTTAGCATTTACAAAACAAGCTGCCAAACGAAGAAATTAGCAGAATTCGGTGAGGAGAATGAAAATGGAATGAAGGAGGACCCAGTAGTGATTCCTGAGTCTGTAGCTTGCCAGGCTCATGGTGTCCCTGAGACAATGAGCTAGGGGTAGAGTGTGGTAAACAAGAGGCTATGGCAGCTTCAAGGTGAGCTGTGGAGGGGACTCGAGGAAAAGCTATCTGAAGCTCAGAGAAAGACAGACAGACAGAGGTACAGACCAGGGGGACATGAGACATAAACTGCTCACACGTGGGGATAGGGCAGAGACACGCTACTGACACAAAAGAACCAGAAGTAGGGGTGTCATGAAGCTCATGAAAGTCTCTTTAAGGGTCCCCGGAGAGGCTGTAGCCCCTTAGCCCAAGTTGCTGTATGTTGTCAGCCTGGCTTTCCCGGTGGCTCAGCATTTCTGATGATGAAATGCCGTAGACACTTAGCCAGCCAGCACCCACAGAGCAGGGGAAGTGGGCCACCTGCGTCAGTCGGAATGAGTCCAGGGACAGGCTAATACCCTTAGCAGGTATTTCAGGTAATTCCATGCAGTTCTGAGGGGTGGCCTCTGGTACCAGGAGCACGACCTGTAAGTGTGTTCAGATTTCTCTAACTCCAAGTGAAAGACTACTGAATTCTCATAGCCCAATGAATTCCATGATTAGCAAATGTCAGCAAAGGTTTGAACAGGCAGCTCTTGTTTTAACTTGTTAAATACACATCTTTCGGAGCTTAAATACACAGCTAAGTCTACACGGCGTGTTATTAAGATAGTCCTGACTTCATTTCACCTGGGGCTCTCCCATTCTCTCACCCCCCCTAGGAATTCCACTCTTCCACCATGAAATAGATTTTTTACATCATTTCAAGTGACTGAATAAGTACATTTAAAGATTTGGTGGAACAACTGTGCTGGCTCACAGTGGTAGGATATGCAAAGAGGCATCTGCAGAAGATCATGAGTTCAAGGCCAGCCTGGGCTACATTATCATTGGGCGTGGTGATGCAAGCCTTTAATCCTTGCATTTGGGAGGCAGAGACAGGTGCATCTTTATGAGGTCAGTGACAGCCTGGGCTACATAGTGAGATGTCTCAAATCAAAAGAAAAAAAAAAGATTCAGTGAAATTGTGGTCCATTCACATCAGAAGGACAAGGCTGAAATTCATTAGAATCTGCTAAAAATCCTTAAGGACGAGGTGCAGGCACAATTCCTTGAACTATTAACACAAGCACGTTCATAGGCTCTAACACAGAGGTGGGGGCTGTCTGTTACAAAAGACTGCATCCGTGGACACGCCCACTCACCTTGGCTGGTACCCAGATAGATCTTCCTTTGGGATTAGAGGACAGGAGGCGGCAACTTCCCAAGCCAGGCAGCACTTGCCTTGTCCTGGTGTTAGCTGTGTGCCAAAGGGGGCCTCTTCTGCTCCTCCACTGGGCAAGACAGATACAGGCCAAGTCCATCACTAAGCCAAAGCCACAAAGGTATCATCTAGAGGTGGCGGGGTCAACAGATGGTGTGTATGCCACAACATGGCTTTAATTCTGTTGAAAAGGATCCATTGAAGGAAAGAATGACCCTTAAAAAATGACTGGTTATTTCTGAGAAGTAAGATATAGGTGGCTTTTAAAACTCTCCTTCCTAGGGCTGGTGTAGCCCAGCAGCAGAATTGTGAGAGACTCTGGGTCCCATTCCCAAAAGCAAACAAAAAAAATGTATTTAGTCATATGTGTGTGTGTGTGTGTGTGTGTGTGTGTGTGTGTGTGTGTGTGTGTGTGTGTGTGGCTACATATGCCTATTGCACAAATGGAGTTGTCAGAGACAATTTTGTTGAGTTAATTCTTTCTTTCCACCTTTACACGCATTCCAGGGATTGAATCCAGGTCACCAGGCTTGCACAGTAGCAAGCATCTTTATCCCGAGCCATCTTACCAGCCCTGAAATACTTTAGCTAGCGTATGTCTAGCACTCTCTGTCCACTGAAGGCTCACCTCTGGCCCCATCTCAAAAATCCAGCTGAGAGGTCAATGACATGGCTCAGTGGATAAAGAGCTTCTCTGAAGGCTGGGATCCCCAACTCACACGTAAGTCAGTGGGATAGAGCTCACCTGGAATCCAGAGACAGGATTCCCTGGGCAAGGTGACTAGCTAGATTAGTCAAATTGATGAGTTCCAGATCAGAGGAAGATCCTGCCTTTGTACAGTGGAGAGATCAGCATCACACCCACCCAGGCGAGCTCTGGGGCCATCCCTCTGAGCAGGCCACTGGCGAAGTTCTCTGTGAGAAGACATGTCTTTGGCCTGTCCACAGAACCTGCTTTTGGATGAAGAACTTTCTCCCTCTCCCGCCGTTAGGTACTGTCGATAAAGTTGCCTCACCAAAGGTGGGGCACCTAAGCTGGCCAACAAACTGTCCTCCTGGAACTTCCTGTTTACCACAGTGCCTACACACAGTTCGCATTTCCAAAATGTTCCTTAGCTGTTCTTCGGGACTGTCAGCTCCTCGGATATTTCCAATAACCTCATCTCTTTCTTTGTCTTCTCTGTTCCTGTTTTGTGTTCTTTGGACAACGGTTTTACTATGTAGTTCAAGCTGGCCCAGAACTTAGTATCTGTAATAGCTGAGGCTGGCCTTGACCTCTAAGCAATTCTCCTGCTTCAGCTGAACTTCCCGGTGCTGGGTTACAGCATTTGCCACCAGGCCTGGCTCAAAACCCTCTATTTCTTTTTACTTGTGGAGGTCAGCTGAGGCACTGGCACGGTGGTAATACGCGCTGGGATTCTGGCCCTTCAGAGGCACTGGTAGAATGGCCTCAAGTCTGAGGCCAGCTTTCTACATAAAAGCCTTGACGAAAAACAAATGGCCAAGCCAAGTGCTCAGTGGCTCAGGCCTGTGATGGCAGCTCCTCAGGAGGATGGCCAAGTTCAAGGGAAAGGAAAAATGGAAAGAACTTGGTGGGGAAACTCATCTAGTTAGGGGTGGCTACCTGGGGCCCAGGTAGGAAAACCAGGAGGACCCAGGTGTCCTCTCTCTCTCTCTTTCTCTCTCTCTCTCTGCACGGTGCCTACTGGACAGATAGGACATCGGACCTCCCACTCTTGTAGCGTGAGTTTCCCCTTTTTAACCATTAAAATATCACTGTTCTTCTTGAGCTGGCTTGGTTATTTATCGTACTGACCTAATTCGCCAACAAGAACTGGGACTCAGCAAGCACATCAGCAGGGCTTGCCTACCATGAATGAGGCCCTACACTCCAGCCCCAGAAGCAGAAAACCAAAAAAAAAAAAAAAATTCAACAAACAAACGCAGAACTCCACTGGGGCGACAGCCTTTGGCCGACTTGCAGAAACCACTACAGGCTGAGCTTGGAGGGGAAGCAGCTGCTTCCCCGGAGGAGAGCATCTCATGCTCCCCCGTGGCCCGGATCTGGGTGCACCAAGAGCAGCTGTCACATGGAAGGCCCATGGGTGTGGAACAAAGACGATGAGTCATGTGAAAACGGTAGGAAATGCCAGGAAGATCATCCAACAGCAGCATCCCTAGGGCAAGAGAAATTTCCAAGGAGTGAGAACCTCCGAACTTCAGCTTTGGAAAAGCCTTTATCCACACCAGTCTCCCCAGGCAGAGTCTCGGCTGTGCACCCGGGGCAGGTGAGCCTGCGAGACAGGCATAGGCTGCACGGGTGCTGAGACTGCCAACAATCCTCTGAGCACGTTAGCTTGCGTGGTTTGTCTTCCTTTAGTCTCCCAGCCCCATGGAGTCTTTATAAAAGAAAGACTTACTTACTTACATATTTTATGTGTACGCGTTTGTGTGCCTGAGTGTATGTATGTATACCATCTGTGCAGGTGCCTGCAGCAGCCAGAGCTGGAGTTACAAGCAGGGTGCCATATGGGTGCTGGGAAACCCAACCTCAGTCCTCTGCAAGAGCAGCAAAGTGTTCTTAGCTGCTGAGTCATCTCTCCACTACCAATCACCCCACCCCTTTTAAATTTTCATGAGAGAGAGTGTGTGTATTTTAAGAGAGAGCACGGGCATGCATGTGCTATGACACGCGTGGACATCAGAGCACAGTTTTCCACAGTCCTGTTCTCCCCATCCTACCATGGGTTCTGGAGATGGAACTCTGGTTCCTGGCTTGTGCGGCAAGTGCCTCTACTTGCTAAGCCATCTCGCTGGGCCCCATGGGAATCTTTAACAGAGTCTTGCTAGGTGAGGTGAGAGAGAGATAGAAGGACTGGCCATCTGCTCCAGCAGCTGGGGTCAGCAAGGCTCCTCTGGCAGCAGGGAGACTGCTCCTGTCGGGCAGGACCTAAGAGCCTGAGGGCCCAACTGAATGAGTTTTCCTTTGGCTTTTGGAAAATCTGATTACTCATTGAGGAGTGATGGAAATTTTACACATCAAATAAACAGAAGCATTTCTTTGTTAAGATTTGAGAAGCAAGTCGGGCAGTGGTGGTGCACTCCTTTAATCCCAGCACTCGGGAGGCAAAGGCAGGCGGATCTCTGTGAGTTCGAGGCCAGCCTGGCTTACAGAGCGAGTTCCAGGACAGCTAGGGTTGTCTTGAAAAAAACAAAACAAAACAAACAAACAAACAAAAAACCAAAGAGAGGAAAAAAAGGTTTGAGAAGCAAACCCAGGTGTGGGGATGCACGCCTGTAATCTCAGCACTCGGGAGGCAGAGGCAGGTGGATCTCTGTGAGTTTGAGGCCAGCCTGGTCTACAGAGTGAGTTCCAGGACAGCTAGGGTTGTTTTGAAAAACCAAAAAAAAAAAAAAAAAAAACCAAAAAAAACCCCAAAGGGTGGTAAAAAAATAAAAGGTTTGAGAAGCAACCCCAGCCCAGGTGTGGGGGTGCATGCCTGTAATCCCAGCACTTGGGAGATGGCAGAGGTAGGAACAGTATTCCAGATCATCTGACTACATGGTAAACCTAGGCCATTTCCTACCTTCAAAAATGATGGAGATTTTAGGGTGCTTAATTAGTCTGATTTGCTGGGTGTAAATGCTTACCTGGGGTGCAAATTGGTGACCTCCCTGACCCTAAGGGTGCCTTGGGCTCTGTGTTCTATGATCCTCTCTTTAGTGGCTCCTTCACCCCCTCCTCTCTTTCAAGCTCATGAATTCTTCAAGAAAAAGGTCGGTGGCAACCTGGATTGTTCTTGGTGAGGATAAGAGGCTCAAAAATGTCCTCAAATTTCACACTAGAACCATTCAAAAATAAGGCAGGTGTTCATGTTCAGCTAAGGAACTGGAGGCCTTGTTTCTGCCCCAGTGGTAACTCAGTAGGATTGCACTGAACCCAGACGCAGGCCCGAAAACCCTGTTTAGTGTTCGGTCTGACCGGGCTTTGCAGGGGACGCTCCCAGCAGCTGAAGCCACGGCAGGTTCCACTCACCGCAGGAGACTGAAGGAGGCAGAGCAGGTAGGACTGCCGATGCTGGGAGCTGGAGGGACAACCAGACTCCACCTTTGAGCAGTGGCCTTGCCTGCCCAGAGAGGGGGATGAGTTAGAAGAAAGGAAGGCAGTGGGGTGTGAAGCTCATGGAGTGCTGAGCCTTAGGTCATGTTAGACTCGACAAGGATCCCGATGAGCATCTTAATCCAGTTTTATCAATTGGTACTTCCATATTAGAAATGACTGCCGAGCGCTGTGGGTGTAGTAGAGTGTGTTGTCGTCCTGAAGGCCAGCCCGAGGTTCAAATCCCCGTACTACAGAAAGAAAAGAAAAGAAAAACAGGAATTCGTAAAATGTATATTCATTTAAAGACTAATAATGATAAATGGAGCATGGTGTGCACGCTTGCAAGCCCAGCGTTCTGGAGACGAGGAGAGGGTTCTAGCACCCACATCCAGGGGCTCACAACTGCCTGTAACTCCAGCTCCCAAGGATCTGACCTCCCGGGGTCCTGGGGCACTCACTTGTGCGTGCACACACAGTTAAAACTGAAACACATTTGAGAGAGAAGAAAAACTCTAACAACTGTGACCCCACTACATGTTAGTACCAATTGTATTATAATTTAATTTAATTTAATTTATCTTTTTGCATTTTTTGCAGTTCTGGGGGATCTTACTCAATCCATCACACTGTAAATACACCCCTGTATCCACCATCACACTGTAAATACACCTCCTGTATTCACCATCACACTGTAAATACACCCCTGTATCTACCATCACACTCTAAATACACCCCTTTATTCACCATCTCACTGTAAATACACCCCTGTATCCACCATCACACTGTAAATACACCCCCTGTATTCACCATCACACTGTAAATACACCCCTGTATCCACCATCACACTGTAAATACACCCCCTGTATTTATGATCATACTATAAATACACCCCCTGTATTCACAATCACACTGTAAATACACACCTGTATCCACCATCACACTGTAAATACACCCCTGTATCCACCATCACACTGTAAATACACCCCTGTATCCACCATCACACTGTAAATACACCCCCCGTATTCACCATCACGCTGTAAATACACCCCCCATATTCACCATCACGCTGTAAATACACCCCCTGTATCATGCTATTTTTGTAGATGGACATAGAGGATTTTCCCACTGGACACTGTGGTTAGGACCAAGGTTGTACCTGCCATTCTGGTACATGTCTTGGTGACTAATCACAGCATTTTGTGGTCTGGAGTTGCCTAGTCTTAGGGTATACGTTTGTTCAGTTTTGCTGGACTCTGCTCAGCAGCCTTCCAAAGCAGTGTGCATGCATACACACTTGGCCGTGAATTACTGTTGAGACTAAGCCAGGTCTAGCTGTGTCCTGAGTTTGTGCTTCTGTGATAGGACCTTCCACGCCCCATTCAACATTCAGCAACATCTCATCTTCCTTACAGCTCACCTGTATGAATTAAGAAACTAGTTAAGAGGCATCAGAGAACAAGCTAAAGTTCGTGGCATACAGAAAACGGCACAGGGCAGTGTCCCGGGGCTGTGAGCAGAGCTACCCGGGAGATAAACAGTGCTGGCCTCCCACAGGGATCTCAGTGAGTGCCGGAGCCTGCACAGAAGGCTCTGCCTCTGAGTGGCCAGGGCCAGGGGCACTCTAGCCAATGCTGGATTGCATGCAATGAAAGAGGAAGCTGTCTCCCAACTCCAATTCGAAAGTGTGAGTTTTCCAAAGCTTCCAAAGAACCCCCCTTAGCTCCCCCACTCCTGCCCTTCTGCATGTTGCAGTGAACTCGGGTGTCCATGTGGCCTGAGGGAGGTTAGCAGCAGTGGCACCCAAGAACACTGGGTGGGACAGGAAGTAATGTGGGTGATGTGTTCTCAGGGTCGCTTACGTCAGAGTTCTCACTTGAGAACTTCACCAGGAATAGGAGCTGAAGCCTGTAGGTGACTTCTAGGCCAGAGGACCAGTGACATCATCAAAATCAGCCAGGGTAGATGTATGGGGGAAGGCGGGAGCTCCCAGGGCACAGCAGCAGTACCATTGTGAGACTCTTGTATGTAGGGGCACTTGAAAGGGCTTGTGGGAACACTGGGGATCCCCAATAGAACACAGCAGCTCTGAACCCTTATGCAAACAGTGTGACCTATTACATCTAAATTCTCTCAGCGGCCCCTCTGAGCGTGCCAGAGACCCAAGACCCTGAAAGGGCCTGGTTCTTGCTTCCTTCCCTTCAGATCTCATTTGCTCCTCTTTTGCAAATGAACATCTTTTCCCTGACATTTCTCAAAGTGCCGCTCCCTACACTGTCAGAGGCAGTCTGTCTCTCTCCCTGCTAACTGCTGCTGACCGTCTGGTGTCTGTGTGGGTTCTCAGCCTCTTGAGTGGCTTGCTGAAGAGTTGTCTTCACCTTGGCACCTGCCCCGAGGTCACCCAGTTTCTTTCACCTCCAGGAACTGCTTCACCTCCCCTCTTAGGCTTGAGAATTCTGCTACTCCCCAGCTTCTCCCTCCTTTGAAAGCACATTGATTTGTTTATTATGAAGGACTCTGGCGTCAGGACAAGGCCTGCATTTCTCCCAGGCGACAGTCTCCCTGCTATCGCCCACCTTCCCACTGGCTGGAATTCTAGATACTGGGACCAGTGGGAGGAGAGAGAGGATCGGCATCAGACTGTGCAGCCCTTGCTCCCTCACCTCAGGGCTTTCTCAGCCTTGTTTCATGCTTAATCCTCTCAACTTAGCCACTTCCACTTGTTGCTTGGACCTCAGCTTAATGCCATATTCCTGGGGATGGACTCATCCATGCCCCCTGAAAGATGCTCCAGATGTGCCGTGGTGTTAATGGTTTGCCTACCGTAGTATGAGGAGCGGACTTGCAAACAGCAAAAAGCGTGTTAAACTCTCTCCTTTTTAAGCCCTCTCAGGTTTTTAAGTGGATTTAGTTCATCATGTTGGGCACCAATCTATAGTATGAGGAGCGGGCTGCATCCCACTGCCCGGCTAGCTTAGCCCCTGAAATAACTACACAGAAATTGTATTAATTAAATTACTGTCTGGCCCATTATATCTAGCCTCTTCTTGGCCAACTCTCACATCTTGATCTAACCCATTTTGATTAATCTGTGTTCACCACGAGGTCATGGCTTACCAGGAAAGATTCAGCATGTCTGACTCTGGCAACTCCATGGAGGCTCTCTCTTCCTGCCTTCTTTCTCCCAGAATTCAGTTCTCTTTTCCCCCACCTATCTAAGTTCTGCCCTATCAAAAGGCCAAGACCATTTCTTTATTCAGCCAATAAAAGCAACACAAATACAGAAGGACCTCCTACACCAGCCTACATGGCCAGCTTACCCTAGAGAGGAACTGTGCCTGCACCACAGACCCCCACCCACAATGCAGAGTGTGTTGCATGTTCAGCAGGTGCTGATGGGGTCAGTGGGTGGGCTGAGGACAACAGAGGCTGCTAGGGGCAGATGGGTGCTGGCGAAGCAGAGCCTTGGATATGACTGGATGGCCGCCTGTGTGCCTGCTCCTGCCCACAGTCCTCCTGTGCCCTCAACAGCTGCCCCTAGGCCCTCACATGAAATTGTCTCACTCCAGAGGTCCTGGCTTGCTTGCTGCGATAAACAACATGGCCAAAATCGCCTTGGGGAGGAAGGGATTTTCCTGGCTCCTGCATTCCAATCACACCCCACCATGAGGCAGGTCAGAGCAGGAACTGAAGCTTGAGCTAAGGCGGGAACCATGTAGGAACACTGCTTATTGCCTTCTTCCGTGGCTTGCTCAGCTCCCTTAGACTGCCCAGGTCCTTGTGGGAGAGTGCAATGCCCACAGTGGGCTAGGCCCTAACCATCAATCAAGAAAATGCCCCGCCCCTAGAGACATGACCACAGGGTGTGGGAAGTCCTTCTGTATGTGTGTTGCTTTTATTGGTTAATGAACAAAGAATCTGCCTTCACCTGTGATAGGGCAGAGTAGAGCTAGGTGGGGAAGACTAAACTGAGTGCTGGGAGAAAGGAGGCAGAGTCAAGGAGAAGCCATGTAGCCCAGTCGGAGACAGAAGGTCGGGATGGGACTTTACCCAGTAAGCCACAGCCACATGGCAATACACAGATTAATGGAGATGGGCTAATTTAGGATATATGAGTTAGCCAGAAATATGCTTAAGCTATAGGCCAAACAGTATGCAAATAATATGGTTTCTGTGTGGTTATTTCGGGGCTGAGCAGCCGGGAACTAACTAGTGGCCTCTTACAACAACCACAGTCAGCCAAGGGAGGCAGCTGCTCAGGTGAGGCTTCCTCTTCACAGGTGGCTCCAGTTCCTGTCAAGGTGACACTAATCAGGACACCGCGTCAGCTGAGATGCTTTCCCCAGGCCTCTCCTGCCTCAGAGCCATTCTGTGGAGGTCTCCAGGGTCTTTCACAAGACAGCTAAGGAGGCTTTCTCCAGTGCTGTGGCCACACTCAGGGTTGCCTGGACTTCACACCATTCCTACCCTCTGTTAATGCCTCGTGTGTGACTGTAAATGATGAAATGGGAATGGAAGGCTACTTGAATGTGTGATGACATCCATGACACATTGAACCAGTGCAGACAGCTCATATACACTCTGTCTGTGCACATCAATGCAGATAGCTCATACACGCTCCACCCGTGCACACCAGTGCAGACAGCTCACATATGCTTTGCTCGTGCACACCAGTGCAGACAGCTCATACACGCTCCACCCGTGCACACCAGTGCAGACAGCTCACATATGCTTTGCTCGTGCACACCAGTGCAGACAGCTCATACATGCTCTGCCCTTGCACACCAGTGCAGGCAGTTCATACATGCTCTGCCCGTGCACGCCAGTGCAGACAGCTCATATACTCATTCACATTCACACCCATACACTCACTTATAGTCACACACACTCACACATATATTCACACACTCACACATACACTCATTCACACTCATATTCACAACCATACACTCATAGTCATACACATTCACACATATACTTGCACACTCACTTGCACACACCTACACACTCTCACACACACACTCAAGGTTTATTTTGGCTCAAGGGTCTGCAGGTGAAGGTGGAGTGCCAGCATCTATTCCTTCTTGGCAGAATCTGGAGGTGGCACTTAGGGCCACCCAGCAAATGACTATGTTCCCTTTTATAAAGCCAAGAAGAGTCTGCCAAAGAAACCCCAACTTGATGACCTCTCTGATTCTTGTCATATTCTAAAGGCCACCTCTGGCTATCCGAGTCATGCGGAGTTTTCACCATCTCAGCATCTCCCCCACGATGGGAGTGGAATGTCAACACGGGGAGTCTCAAGGGATCTACACCCAAACTATATCTGACCCGCCACACTGACACAGAATCGACGCGTCCGTCCGTATTCCAGGGCCACGGGCATTGCTTCATCTCCCTGCCTTCCTCCGTGTGGGCCCTGTGCTCAGGCTTACTTCCCTCACCCCTGGACGGCTGCCAGCAATCGTCACGGTCACCTGTTTCCTAAGTGGCATCTGGATGAGAGGCAACATCTACAGTGCAATTATCAAGGTGTCTTTCTGGGTGTGGTGGCTCAATGTCTGGAACGGAAGGATCAAGAGTTGGAGGACAGCCTGGGCTACGCAGCAAGATCCTATCAGAAAAGAAAAGAAGAGGGAGAGGAGGGGAGGAGAGGGAAGGGGAGGGAAGAAGAGGCAAGGAGAGGAGAGGAAAGAAAAGGGGAAGGGAGGGGAGGGGAGGGGAGGGAAGGGAAGGGAAGGGAAGGGAAGGGAAGGGAAGGGAAGGGAAGGGAAGGGAAGGGAAGGGAAGGGAAGGGAAAGAGCACTTCTGGTTGCAGCGATGGATGCCCTGTGCTCACTCCTGGCTGATGTAAAAGGTCACTGCTATCGCAGGGCTCAGCAGGTCTGAGCAGAATATTTCAAAGCTCCAGTCCCCCGAGGCTTTTGCTTCTGAGAACAGGTGGCTGTGACCCTCATCCTCCCTTGTACTTGACAAACTTGTAGCTCCTGCAAGCTCCAGCCCCGCCCATCCAGGGCTCCCCAGGAGAGGAGCCCTGCTGCTGACAGCCCTGAACCAAGACCTCCCTGTTCTCCACTGTGATAGGGGACCTAGAATACCTTGAATTCTGTCTTCCTCGGGAGTTGAAGCATCAATACACCTGAAAATAAAGCAAATCTTCCCAAGCGCCAGCCGCACGGGGTATTTGATGTTTCTGTTGCTCTAACAAAATATGTGAGCACAAATGAAAGGGTGTGAGCTTGACTTGGCTGCAATTGAAGGGGTGTGCAGTCCATCCTGGTGGCTGCGTGGTCTGTCCGCAGTGACCAAAACCTTACAGAGAGGGTTGTTTATTGTGGTGTCCTAGACGCAGAGAGCTCAGGTAGGAAACACAGTCTGCCTATACCCCTCAGAGGCCCGTCCCTAGTGACCCACCACCACCTACTGTGCCTCTCCAAACCGCCCCATCAGCTGGGGACCAAGTGTTCAGACACATGACCTATAAGGGACATTTCTCATCCAAACCATAGCACATGGCACTATAGACTAAATGGTATTCCTCCAAATTCCTATATTGAAACCCTAACCCCCAATGTAATGTCTTTGAAGATTAGGAATTTAAAAAAGAGTAATTAATGCTGAATGATGTTGGAATAGGCCTGGCAGAAATGACGATATTCTTGTTTGTTTTTGTTTGAGTCAGGGTCCCTCTATGTAGCCCTGCCTGTTCTTGAACTCACTATGTAGACCAGGCTGCTATCAGACACACAGAGATCTCCCTGTCTCTGGCTCCCAAGTGATGGGATTAAAGGCACACCATCTTAAAAATGAACATATTCTAAAGAGACACTTGTGACTTATGACAATCTGACTACCAGACTATAGAAATGTTGGGCCTCAATGAAATGGGAATTTCCATATGAATATCAGACGGGGAAAAGCAAAGGACACGGCCAGAGGGAGAGCTCATAGCCCACCAGGGAAGACTCCACATAGTTAACAAACTGTCAGACCCCTAGCAGGATGAGCCCAGACAATGAGGAGTCAACAGTGGGCAGAGCCGCGCTGTGACTGGGACTCTTTAGATGTAAATACACATCATTGGCCCTTCATTTAAACTTTGACCTCACTTCAGGGACCCTGTCACAAGACTGACTAGAGGGATTGGCTGGGTCTCTCTGCCCCTGTTCCCACATGGC
This sequence comes from Ondatra zibethicus, assembly GCA_004026605.1. Lineage (NCBI taxonomy): Eukaryota > Metazoa > Chordata > Mammalia > Rodentia > Cricetidae > Ondatra > Ondatra zibethicus. The sequence continues at coordinate 73,498 of PVIU01005737.1, read as the reverse complement.
CACATTGAATACATATCGTTTTTCTGATTTCCACTTTTAATTTGAATCTTTCAATTGGCTTACTGAGGTAGCTGGACCTGACTTGGGACATGGGCTGTGCCCCCAAGTTTGAAACCAAGGTCATATGAGAAAGGCGTTGATCAAGTATGACTGATATCATGTAAGAAGAGGAGAGCACACGAGGACATCTGTGCACAGATGAGGGGCCACATGTGGTGCAGTGAGAACGTGTAGGGCTCAGGAGAAAGGAGACTTGCTGACACCCCCATGCTGAACTTCAAGCTGCAAAACTGTAAGAAACAGGTTCCCATGCTTCAACCACCCAGTCCACAGTATTTTACCATGGCGGTGGCCACGCAGGCTAGTGTTCATGGTTGGTCACATTCCATCCATTGGCCAGAAAACTTGCCAGCAGTTATGCGGTGAGAGAGACAAACAGGCTGGCTGGTTAGATGTGCCAAATTACTATGGTATCACCACTCCCATGAGGGCCGGCATCAAGCATCCAGTATGATTACATGGAACACCCAGTGGAGAAAAAATGCCCACCATCGGCTTTTGCCATCCAGTGCAAGCTGGCTCCAACCCACCCTGCTCATCTGCCAATGACAGGAGCAAATAACTTTTAGTGGCATATTGCATAGTGATATTTTTCATATTAAAATAGGATTTTCCTAGTTTGCTGTCTCCAACCTCTACACACACACACACTCATATTCATATACACACATACACATGCACACACACATACATACACACTCATATATACACACATACACATGCACACACACTCACACACATATACATATACACACACTCCACACACACATACACACACACCACACACATATATACATATACACACATATACAACACACTTAGCCAAGGAACTTGACAATACAGTAGTAGTTCATGGGTTCTGCTGTCCTTAGTTTTCAATTGTAAGTCTAGGAGACATATTAATAAAACATGGGAAACAATAGAACAAACTGTCTGGCTTTTGTTTCAAAGGCTAAGAGTTCCCCACTAGGATCACTAAGACGAAGAAAGATGTTTCCCACCAGGCTGGGGAATCTGCCATTTTCAGGTACCACCATGGTTTCTTCGGTCATGCAAATGAACTATTTCCTAGCAACCTTTGCTTTCATGTCTATGATTTTCCTATCACACTGCAATCTACTTAGGAAAATATGTGTTAATTTCATATCTATCACGGGCTTCACATCTTTCCCCAGGGTAGTTTTCAAAGTCCTTGAAATTCATATCTGCACATCTGATTCCTTGGGCACAAACTTGAAGGATTAACTGGATATTTCCACCCCGTTCCAGCTCAGGTGCACAGGACATGTGATCAGGTGGCACCGGACATGTGGTCAGGTGCACAGGACATGTGGTCAGGTGTACAGTACATGTGGCCAGGTGTACAGGACATGTGGTCAGGTGGCACAGGACATGTGGTCAGGTGGCACAGGACATGTGATCAGGTGGCACAGGACATGTGGTCAGGTGGCACAGGACATGTGACCAGGTGGCACAGGACATGTGATCAGGTGGCACAGGACATGTGGTCAGGTGTACAGGACATGTGATTGATCAGGTGGCACAGGACATTTGGTCAGGTGTACAGGACATGTAGTCAGGAGTACAGGACATGTGGTCAGATGGCACAGGACATGTGGTCACATGGTGCAGGGCATGTTGCATCTCGTCCTGTCGCATCGGTTCCCTTCTCCCCAACTACTGGCTGCAGCTGACTCTGCAGGCTGGTCTCTGTGCTCTGGGGCAGTGGGAAGTTCTCCATTTCCTTTTCTCGGAGCTCCATCTTTACCGAGTGACCACGAGCAGAACTCACAAAGAACGCTTAGGGCCCCCCCCACGCCCCGCTGTAAACACTTTTGTTGTTTTTTCAGTCCAGTTTTTTATGTGGACCATGTTAGGCTGCACTGTCCTTCGCCTTGGTTGGCCTTCTCCCTCTGCAGGGCATGTGCAGGGCTTACAGGTGTGGGTTGCCACACCCGCCCTCCCACCTTAAACTCTTAGCTCCTGCTTATTCGGTTTAGCGGTTAGCTGGCCCTCAGCCCAGGGAGTGAGAACCTGGCCATTGCAACAGCCTCTCCTCGGCTGGGCGGTGGTGGCTTTAATCACAACACTTGAGAGGCAGAGGCAGGCAGATCTCTGTGAGTTCAAGGCCAGCCTGGTCTACAGAGTGAATTTCCCCGACTGACACATAGCTACTGATAAACAAAAACAACAGCCTCTCCTCCTCAGCAGAGCTCTCTGCTCGGCACACCTGGAGACAAGCTGCTCCCCAGCACATTCTGTGAGCCCTCGGCCCGGCTGCTCTGCTGCTCCAGCCCACCCTGGTGCCGTGCAGGTGGTGTTGCTGCACAGGTGGCTGGATAATTACAGGAGGATCTTCCCGGAGTATGGAACCATCCAGAACTGGGATGGAGTGGACGCACAGGTGCCAACTGTGTGCATCTCCTTCCAATCCCCCTCACGCGGCAGTGGTGAACCTGCCACAGAGGGGCTGGTGGTGAGGGTTTAGTCTGCTGGAGCCCTTGACACACATACCAAGGAGGAAGACACAAGGAGAGAAGGAAAAAGTAAAGGAGGGGGGAGGGAGGGAAGAAAGAAAGCAGGAAGGGAGAGAATCACCGCACAGGGAGTGTCTATCCCAAAGAAACCCAAAATGCTACAAATCTGGGCTGCTCCTTTTTTCACCTTCCCACACCTGAGTACTCACTTAACCAAACACAGAACCATCGCCTTAAGGGTGGGCACCTCTCCTATTCCCCATAGTTCCTTCTCACTTTCCCTTCATGGATTTATGTTCTCTCTGCTCAAAGGAAATAAAAATTATTGCTGCTTCTAAATCTTTCCCGATGTAGTTGGATGTAGTGGGACCCATCTGTAGCAAGGGTAATATCATATGAGTTTGAGGCCAGCCCGAAGTACATATTCTGCCCAGCTGAGACACTGCACGCCCCACCCCCAGCCTATGCAATTAGTCCCCTCCCCAGCCTTACTATCTAGAAGCTGCCAGTGCTAACCAGGAACAAGAGCTACACAGCGTCTTCTGAAGGAACATCCTTCAGCCCTCATTAGCTAAGGATCTCCTGTGTGCACAGCCGGTTAACCTTGCTGGGGCAGGCCACTCCTACTCCAGGAAAGCCTCCTTCCTTTGTGTAGCACCATCTTCTCTGTGAATCTGTTTTAATAACATCGTAATCTAACAAGCGGTGCTCTCTGCTCACAGTGATTCCCAAATGCCCAAATGCACAGAGATTTCAGGGTGCAGACTCCAAGCCACTCAACAATAGTGCAGATAGCGGTATTCTTAATCGGCTGCCTGGGAGGCTCTGATATGCCCAGCCCAGCTCTGGTCTCCAGTGAGCCGGCATTTGGAATCTACTCAAACAAAGCCAAACAACCAAGTAAACAAAACCAGCAAATACGCTAGGCTTTTTCTCAAAGTTTCTGAGAGTCTGGACACAGCAGGGGCAAGGCTAAGAGACTAGATGGCCTGTGTTGTTCTGGGGCTGACAGCACCTGGGGACTCCTACTTGTCACCCTCCAGCTCACACAATATGGCGTCTTACTGACTTTAACTACCCAGGGACAAGAAGGCTGGCTCTGAGGTACTGGAGGGGATGAGCTAATTAGCTGCCTTGTGAAAAGCTTAATTGCACCTCATTTTCTACTTAGTCAATTTCAGAGAGAGCACAGCCTTCCAGGTGAGATGTGCTCAGCTGCCCCTAATCAAAGGTGAGGCACCGTCATTCCCTGAGTGAGTGGGTAACACCTCAACTCTGCTGGTCAGCGGCCACCTCCCATCTCCGTGGCTCCTGAACTACTGAACTACGGGGCACAAATGAATCACCAAGGGAGCTTGTTAAGTAGCCGAAGTTCTGAGTCTTCCCCTCCCCCGAAGCTCAACCCGGTGCAGACTGGGGTGTAGGGATCCCCTCATCTAACAAGCTCCCTGGGCGAACTGACTTCAAGGCGCTCGTTTTAAGTGCAAAGGTTGTTCTGTGAAATGCTGGCCCCCCTTCCCTGAAGTGGTTCCTCTGGAGGTATAGTGAGTCAGCTTTTTCCGTAGTGCTTGGTAAAAATAAATACTAAGGTCTCCGAGACCAAACCGTGCATCTCAGCAGAGGGAAGTGAGGATGGATGGACAGACGGACAGATGGACAGACAGAGGGGGCCATCTGGTCGACCACACTTCCTCACAGGAAACCTGGATAAGCTGAGAGACTAGGCAGCGTCCAAAGCAGGTGGGTTGTTCTCTTAAAGGGACAGGGGATTGCGGTCTGGGGGCAGACAGCTGAATGGAACATTTCCCCTACCAAGACGATCCCAACGTTTCTTTTTTGTGAGGATAATCACCAAATTAAATGTTTTAATTACTAAAATTGCATATGCATTTCTTTTGAGACTAGAGCATCATAAGAGCTGGGTACCCACTCCCCAGAGGGCCAGGCTGCTTGCCCAGGGAAGGGGAGTCAGAAAGAGTCCATTTTAATATCACTATAAAACAGGCTTGAGAAATAAAGGCCCAGGACTGGCGGTGGTGTATTCCCAGCCAGCTGTGATTTAATGAGCACAATTCAAAGCTTGGAACCTGCTAGCCACATCCATATTAATATGTCTCTGGGAGACAAAAAAACGACAGAGAAAGTGATAAACTGCTATTCCTAGTATTCAAGATACTTTTAAAATAACTGTTGAAATGGCTAACACGGTGAGTCTCATGTCGAGGCAAGCCAGCTGTCACATCCCTGTCTGTCACTCGCCCCTGTAGATCAGCGCGCCCCTTCAGGAGCCAGGTCGGAGGGTTTGGAAGCTGCACTGCAGCTGGAGTTTGTTCCTGGTTAGGACCCAGATTCCTCCCCCAGGGCCCACGCCGGGAGGAGTCTCTCCCCTCCCAGACTTTATCTTGAACCCCTGGATGATTGGAGTCATTGTGTTCATAATCGTCTTTGTGATTTCCATTTTCCCAGTCATGAGCACATGAAAATAGGGGGAAAATGTCTCGCTCTATTCTGAGGCCCTAAAAAGAAAAGGTGCTGGGTAAGCCTGCAGCGCTAGTGAGTTCCGGAAGTCCGGAGCAAACAAAAGGAAAGTGGGGTGGGACCTTAGTTGGGTTTCTTTGACATTCAGTGAGAAGCAGCCAGTGCCCGGGAAGGGCAGGGGCCCGGGGTAAATGCGTCTTGGGTACCCTAGGTGCCAGCCCAGCGGGAGAGGCAAGGCTCCTGGAGAGCAGGGGGCTAATCCTCTCCAGGTGAAGGTCATTGCTTTGTTCTGAACTTGAGCTCGGCTGAGTCTGTGAGCTGTTCTGTGTGTGCAGCTGAGAGACTGTGGCGAATCACAGCGCTGACTTGCCCATCACTTACATGAGATTCAATTAGGCCAGGAGTTGTCGGGGAAATAAATGAGAAAATTGAAGTCCATGCCTAGACTGGGGCCTCAGTGTGGAGGACTGCGGCGGGAGGAGGGGGCTTGTTGTCATCTCTGTTTCCAGATTGTTCCTCAATTAAACATGACATCAGCATTTGGCCTCCTGGACACCAACATTTCATATTAGTACCCAGTCATAAACCCCCACGAGCTGTAGCCGTGTCTGACAAAGAGGAGAAACACTCCACTCTGGTCTCCTATGATGACCATAGTTAAATCTGCGTAAACCACGTGACCCAGTGGGTCAAGTCTCAAGCTGTGGAGAGGGGACTGTCGCCATAAGTCACTGATTGACGGACTAGGTTCTCACCGAGATACAGGACAAGGAAGGACCAATAGCAATGGCGGTGACACAGCACACAGTGGACAAACTCCAATTTAGAAACATTAGCGTTCCTAAGGGATCTGCTGGCCTCATTGGGCCTCATTTCCTCCTCAGTAGAGGGGCTGCAGGAACACCTGCTGCAGCTGGTTGCTCCCCAGGTGCCTGCTATATAACTGACCACGCTGGGGTCCATCTTGGTGACTGCAACCCCAAAAAACGCACAACCAGAATATGAAAGAGAAGAGAAAGATTTGCCGCCTACGGCCAATGGGGGCAGCACGGGGGCTATTTTCCCAAACACTGCTCTCCTTAAAGTTGTGGAGATTCTATTCAGAGAGTCTGTAACTAAAAACACAGTCCTGAGCACACCCAGCGCAGTGGGTACAGTTCTGGGCATGCTCAATTGCAGGTATACAGTTCTGAGCAAGCTTACTTTGAGGCCACAGGTCATAAAGGAAAGCGGGGACACATGTTCTAGACATGTATAGTTCAGGATTATGACGAGCCAAATCTACTCTAACCATCCTAAATCAATGAGTCAAGAGTGTCTCAGTGTGTTGAATAGCTCGCTGTAAGTTTCTCCGGAAAGTTTCCGCTGAGACAGAGATACCTGTCAGTCCAGTGAACCAGCTTTTAAAGGGCTGGCGGCTTCTCTGTGAAGTGTGGGCGCTTGCGTCCGAGCATCCTGCTCCACTCGCTAACACACTCAGCACCAGCACAGCCGTGGCTTTCCAGGCGCTTCTCCAGCCAGGTAAGGGCAGGGACTGAAATGATGGAAACCCCAGGTCTTAGTCAGGGTTTCTATTGCCGTGATGAAACACCATTACCAAAACCAGCGTGGGGAGGAAAGGGTTTATTTCAGGGCACACTCCATCACTGGGGGACATCAGGACAGGAACTCAAGGCAGGAACCTGGAGGCAAGAGCTGATGCAGAGGCCATGGAGGGGTGCTGCTTACTGACTTGCTCCTCAAGCCTTGCTCAGCCTGCTTCTTAATAGCACCCAGAGCCATCAGCCCAGTTTTGGTGGCACCCCAGATGCCCTCTTCTACCAATTAGCAATTAAGAACCACCCCCCATGGATGGTCTAATGGAGGCATTTCTCAGTTGAAGTTCCTCCATCCAGATAATCCTAGTTCTTGTCAAGGAGACGACACACATGCACACACACGTGCACACACACGTGCACACACACATACACCAAACAAACACACAAAAACCCCCGAACAATAAGCAACCAACCAGAACACCTCACTGTACCCCAGAGGCTCCTTCAGCATTTCGGGAGTGCTCCAATCAGCAGCCATTCAAACCTGCAAGTTCACATGTTCCCCCGTTGTTGTCTTTATGGGTTGAACTGTGCTCCCCCAAAAGAGATGCTGAAGTCCACATCTGTGAAACTTCCCAGTGTGAGCTACGTGACAGCGGTATCTCTACACGAGCAAATTGAGTTATGAGGCCATCCGAGTGGACTGTAACCCAATCTGTCTGGCATCCTTTTCGAAAGGGGAAAATTGGGGCCAGTGAGATGTTAACTGGTAAAGGTGCTTGCTGCCAAACCACAGCCAGGGTGGAAGGAGAGGACCAGTTCCTGGAAGTTGTCCTCTGATAACTCCACAAGCCTGCTGTGGCGTGTGAGTACCCACATACATTTATACACAATAAACAAACAAGTCCACCCAGATGGACTTCTGACATGTATGTCTGCGTACCAAGAGCATGCAGAGCCTATAGCGGGTGATGGATTAATTTCAGGTGGTTTGAGCCATCATTTGGGTGCTTGGAATTGAACCTGGGTCCTCTAGAAGAGCAAAAAGCACTCTTTTTGTTTTTGTTTTTGCTTTTGTTTTGTTTTTTGAGACAGGGTTTCGAAGACAGTCAAGCCCTGGCTGTCTTGGAACTAGCTTTGTAGACCAGGCTGGCCTGAAACTCACAGAGATCTGCCTGCCTCTGCCTCCCAAGTGCTGGGATTAAAGGTGAGCACTGTAGTGTGAATTCTAATTGGTCTTAATAATAAAAACCCAGAGTCAGATATTGGGGTAAATGCTGAAAGATCGGAGAAGCAGAGCGGACAGCCACCAATTCTTACCTCTACGAAATCCTCAGACCAGATCTCCCCGCTTCAGAAAGCACTCTGATGGCTGAGCTGTCTCTCCAGCCCTGTAGGAGTCATCTGAGAGCCAGATTATTCTTTAACTGGTTACAGTGATAAAGCTCAATCTTCCTAATGCTGCAACCCTTAATACAGTCCCTCATGCTATCTATGTTCACCCCCAACCCTAACATTACTTTGTTGCTGCATCATAACTGTTTGCTACTCTTATGGATTGTAAATATCTGATATGCAGGATATCTGTTATCTGACCCCTGTGATAGGACTGTTCAATCACCAGAGGGGTCACGACCCACATGTTCAGAACCGCTGTTAGCACTTTGGCTTGTTTGCCAAATCAGAGCTGAAACAGCGGTCGTCGGCAGAGCACCTTGCCAGATCTGCTTAACTGTGTGCATCCCTTGCCCCTCGCTCCAGTTCCTCCTCTGTTTAAGTATAAAGCCCGCATCAGCACCCCCAAAGATGGACTTGGATCACCAGACCCCTGCACCCAGCATGTGGGGCTGCTGGAGCAGAGGCTTCTCCTGTCAGAACTCCGACAGCATTACACATGTACATATATGCATCTACGTACTTAAGCCTTGATTCGCAGTGTAAGAGAAGACATTTGGTGTTTTTCTTTCTTCCCCTTTGTTCCCCTGTCTCATTTCCATTTATGATTTCTACTCTACAAGACAAACGACTCTCCCATCAAGTAACATAAAGAGGCTTCGACAAGCCAAGGAATGCCAAGGATATCTAGCGAACCTAAAGCTGGGGATGTGGGATGCTAGGGAGGGCTCTCTGACCTGGAAACAGATCAGTTCTGTTGTCTGCTTTGTACCCCTGGGTTAGCTTAGGAAGTCCCGCCTCTTGGGTAACCCATCAGCCAATCAAAGGAGGAGCATGGTTTGCCCCAGGTACAGAAACAGTCCCTTTTTCCTACCCCTGCACTTTCCAGACTATCAGCTAAAATCTCAGAGTTCCCTACAGAATGTTGTATTTTTTTTTCGACTTACATTTCTTTTGTATGTTATTTATTGTGCCGGCTTTTAATAGCAAGCCTTTGTCAAGTAGCATTGCTATCCCCCTCACTCCTCAGATCTGGTCTCAAGGCCTCTCTTGAGGCTTTAGACTTTCTTGTGGGGTATGCTGGGTTTTGGGTCAGTGGGATAGGAAACAAGTGGACTCCTTCACAAGGTAGCCACTCTACCAGAGTTTTGGGTACATGGATGTGGGGACAGGGCCTGATCTTAGTTTCAGGTGTGTGTGCCAGGTGACATATGGAAAACGGATGATAGATCCCAAAGGCCAAGGACTCTAAAGAAAGGGTGGCCTGGTGGCAGGTGCTGAGCTCAATCATCGGGTGAGGACAAGGGTTGGGTGTATGAGACTATGTCCCTAATCATTTCCCTGGTCTCTTCCACAGGGCTGTGGGTCAGCTAGTAAAAGAAGACAATGTATTTATATGCCTTGGGCATTGACCATTAGTTTGGGGATTTGTTTGTTTGGATCAGGGCTCACTCTGTATCCACTCTGTATTGGATCTCTGTGAGTTCAAGGCCAGCCTGGTGTACAGAGTAAGTTCCAGGACAGACAGGTTAGAGAAACCCTGTCTCAAAGAAACAAGCAAAGAATTCAAGTTTGTGCACAATGCGGTTCCCTTAAAGCAAATGCAACACAGAAATTTTAAAAAGCTCAGTCCTGGAAAGATGGCTCTTGCAGAGGACACAGTTTTGTTCCCAGCTCCCATATGATGGCTCACAAACATCCTTAACACCATCCCAGCAGACTCTGTGGGCCCCAGGCATGGTGCACACACATACATGCCAACAGACATTCATACACAGAAGATAAAATTCAATCTTAAACACCCAATAAAACTGACCTGTGTGTCTTGAGTTTCATCCCCGCTTGCTGTAATGAGGCACCCTGACACATCAGCTTCGGGGAGAATCCCGGACGACAGTTCGTCACACTAGGGAAGCCAAAGCAGCCGACCAGCCTCGAGGCCACCTCTACACAAAACCCACATAGAAGTGACGTTCTGACAAAATAGTTACAATAACAAGGCGTGTCTCTTTTTGCCCTTGGGTTTCCTGGACTGCTGCGGTCAGCCATTTTGTGCTAATAGGCCACCCCCAATGTCCAGTGCCAGGCATCGCAGCCCATGCCTGATAGCCCTGTCGGCCATGTTGTCTACCCGTACAGGAAACCGGCACAGTTATAGCTCCTGTGCAGTCTCTAGGTCTGCACTCTGCTAAGTCAGGTAGAAAATAGCGGGACTTCGATCCCTAAAAAGGCACAGTGAAGTTTACTATGTAAGCGCTTATACGACAAAATCAAACATCTCCACAAAATTCATGCTGACAAAAATATAAGATGCGATTAGCATAATTTTAAAAATCCCTTTTGTCTACCAGTGAGAAGAATGAAATTCTTGGAGAGGATAATATTTTGCTTAACTGGCTCAGTTAGTATGGCCCATCATCAAAATCTATGCCAAATTAGCCATTTTTTAATAATGACCTGCAGTGAAATGTGATGTATTTTGTCTTCTCACACCAAGGGGCACTGTAACATTGGCAGCACAGAGTAGGCCCTCTGTACCCACCGTTTCTGCAGCCAAAGATCCAAACAACCAAAGATCAAACATTTTAGAGATTGGGGAGATAATGCAGCATGGGGCTTTTGGTTCAATTCCATAGACAACAAAGAAAATAATAGTAATTATTATTATTTTGAGTTTTTTATTTTATTTTTTAATTTTTTTATTTATTTTGATTTTTTTGAGACAGAGTTTCTCTGTATAGTTCTGGTTGTCCTTGAACTCACTCTGTAGACCAGGCTGGCTTTGAACTCACAGAGATCCGCCTGCCTCGGCCTCCCGAGTGCTGGGATTAAAGGTGTGCGCCACCACTGTGCAGTGAAAATTATTTCTTAAGTTCTGTGGGGGGAAGGGTACAAGGCTGGAGAGATGGTTCAGCTGTTCATTGCTTTTTCCAGAGGGCTGGGATTCGATTCCCAGCACCCACACGGCGGCTCACAACTGTCTGAAACTTCAGTTCCAGGGGATCCAATACCCTTTTCTGGCTTCTGAAAAATAATAAAAAGTTTTGTTCATTCTGAGCATGTACAGACTTTTTTTCTTGTTATTCCTGATGACCTAATGTAATAACTATTGCTGTCACATTTGGTCACTGTGATTCTTAGGCAGAATAAGTAATCTAGATGATTTAAAGAAGAAGTATGTACAGGGGCTGCACACTAATGCCCCGCCCTCTTTGTGTGTGTGTGTGTGTGCGTGTTCTTTGGCATGGCTATTTGTGTTCATGTATGTGGAGGTCAGAGGTGGATATCAGATGTCTTCTTGACCTTATTTTCTGAGAGGTCTCTGAAGTGAGACTAGCTGGCCAGAGAGCTCAGGGGGCCTGCTTGTTGTCTCTATACCCCCAACCTCGGCACTACAGGTGCATGTGGCCACACCCACCTTTCATGTGGACACTGGGGGCTTTAGTTCAGATCTTCCTGCTTGAATGGTAAGCACTTTACCCCCTGAGCCGCCTCTGCAGCCCTGTCCCATCCAGGACGCATGCATCCTCAGGTTTGGATGTTTTGGGGATCTTGCAACTGAGATCTCTTAAACCACTGCACTTCAGTTTTTCCATGAGATCTTGGAGCCATTCAAGGAATTGTGGAAACTGAGGAGGTGTTCGTGGGAACCTCTGGCTCGTAGGTTGCTGGGCAGAAGGTACCAGCGGACCAGAGTGTAGCTGGCATCTGAAGTTGAGGTGTCCTGTGGGAATGAGCAGTTAACCTGTGGGCTCTGCCATTATGTCCAGGTAGCCAGCATTAGAACCAAACTCGGTTAAAATAACAACCAAAAACCACCCTAGCACTGAGGAGATAGCTTCATGCGACAGCCCTTGCCTAGCATGTGCGAGGCTTTGGTTTCAATTCCCAGCACCAGGAAAATGCAGGGTCATGCTTCCTGCCTTCAGGTCAGGCAATGCCATGATTCCTGCTGACAGCTTGTGCTTAAAAAATTCAAAGTATTTTGACCGGGCAGTGGTGGCGTTCGCCTTTAATCCCAGCACTCAGGAGGCAGAGGCAGGTGAATCCCTGTGAGCTGGAGGCCAGCCTGGTCTACAAGAGCTAGTTCCAGGACAGCCAGGACTGTTACACAGGGAAACCCTGCCTCGAAAAAACAAACAAACAACAACAACAAAAAAGTATTTTATAGGGAGAGGAAGCATACGCGATTTTTTGGACTTAGCATAAATATCAATTCGTAAGAAAGGTCATGACTCTAGCTCTGATTAGGAAGACACTTTAAAAAAGCAGTTCTAAAATAGATCGCCAGTGCCATTTAGCGTCTTTCTGAAACTGGCATCTGCGTTGGCCACATTTTTATTGCTGTGATGAGATATCAAGGCAGCTCAAGAAGAGTTTATTTTGGCTTATGTTTCCAGAGGACTGGATGTCCATAGTGGTGGGGAGGCACGGCGGCAGGAAGTTGGAGCAGGAAACGATCTGATCACATTTCAACCACACACAAAACTCAGAGAACTTGAACCAGAAGTGGGGGGAGGCTATCAGCTCTCAGAGCTGATGATGTACTCCCTCCAGCAAGGCTCCCATCCTGAAAGTGTCACGGTGCTCACGGTGCCACCAGCCAGAAACCAAAGGGCCAGATGTGTGAGCCAATGGGGGAGGCGCCTCCTTCCAACCCCTACAGTATCTTTCTAAAAGACCGGTGAAGATTAGCAGATTGCACTCTCAAAACAGTAGGAACTATCTAGAAAGAAGAATAAACCCACTGAAAAATTTGGGACAGCAAACCAACAGTGATATGTCTACAAGGTAAAACGTTCCACAAATCAAGCAGAAAACAAGTCCCTACCCTCACCCCGAAGGCAAAGACCAGCCATCAAGAAGAAACTAAACATACAGAAAGCATTTGGTTCTTTGGCTATAAGAGAAGCAGAAGATGGAAACAATGAAATATTCTAGGTGTAGGATCATCCCGAGGCACTGCCCATCCCTGGCTGTTTCCCTATGTGCAACCTGCACCTCGATGACTCCTCCTTTGGTTAGACACTCTTCGCTCATGCAGCGTTAGGGGCCAACTGTTTCCTGCCAGGCCATTACTGGTGCCAGCCGCATGTAGCAAGCCAGGGATCTGTATACAAGTTCTACCTACAAACTCATAAATAAGCTAGTACTTAAATAAACCAATAACCCAAACAAGATACTGGTCAAGCAAATTATTATTCCTTGGCTCAGATTATAAAAATATATTAGAAAAAAAAGGAAGAAAAAATCTATTAGTCATCTTATTGTAGAAGATTGCTACTGATATAATTGAGCAATTACATTATATCCCTAAGCAATGATCCCTCAGAACTATAGGCATAATAGTGACTTATTTTGTTAAAAAAAATAGGGGTTGGGTATTAAATTACATGATAAAATTTTAATAAAATTATATGTATATACTTGTATCTCATATATATATCATGTTACATATCATCTTATACATAACTGGCATCATGGTATATTAGTATATAATGTAAGCATGACGCCTGCATTATTTGAACATTATATACCATATTGCAAAGATACAGATTTGTCAGTGCTGTGGGGACTCAGTCTGACTCAGCAGCCCAAAGAGACCCCTCCTTGGGTAAAACTAGATTCTTGGTGTGGCGGTTAAATGAGAATGGCATCCAAAGGCTCATATGTTTAATCTTGGTCCCCAGTTGATGGAACTGTTTGGGAAGGACTAGGAGGTGTGGCCTTGTTGGAGGAGGTGTGTCACGGGGTGTGGGCTTTGAGGTTTCAAAAGACCATTCTTACTGTGTTACCTCTCTGCCTCTTGCTTGAGGATCATGGCCTGAGTTCTCAGCTGTTCCTGCAGCCATGCCTTTGCTTGGCCATCGGGGACTCTTATCCTCTGAAACTGTAACCCCAACTAAATTTCTTTTGTAGGTTGCCTTGGTTACATGTTTTGTCAGAGCAATAGAAAAGTAACTGAGACCTTGACCTCCCCACAGAAAGACATTCAGGAACAGTCAGTATGAACAAGGTTTGAGTATATCAAAAGCTTTTTTTTTTTAAGGCAGGGTCACAGGTAGCCCAGGCTGGCTTCCAACGCTGTATGTGGCTAAGAATAAACTCCAGCTTCTACTCTTTCTGCTTCTGTACCCCAAGGCCTAAAGGCTGGTCCTATAGCATACACCACCACCTTGTTTATGTCATTCTTAGATTCAGACCCAGGACTTTGTGCTTGTTGGCAAAGGATCTGCCTACTGAGCCATGCTAATAACACAGGAGCTATGCAGGAAGTAATACTCAAGTCTTATTAAAGGACAGGCATACTTTATTGTTTCACAGTGGTCACGTAGGATTTGGGTGTCTTCGAAGCATCGCCGGGGAATGTAGAGTTAGGAAACCGTCGCTATAAACAAAGTCAATAGTCCTGTTGGTGAAATTCTCAGAAAACACCCAAGAAAGGAGTGCAACTAAACCCAAGGTCATATTCACTCAGACGTTAAGCCTGGTTTATTGCTATTTTACTATTCTCATTTGAAAATATTTATATATAAATCAGTCTTGTCAAACCAGGCATGATGGCTTTAATCCCAGCATACTGGAGGCAGAGGCAGGCTGATTTCTGTCAGTTTAAGGCCAGCCTGATCTACAAAGCAAGTTCCAGGACAGCCAGGGCTGTTAGACAGAAAAACCCTGTCTTGATAAACCAGGGGGGAAAAAAAATCAATATTCTGTAGCTCAACGCCTGCTCTACATGCTACGGTATGGTTCATGAGTCGGGAAAGGGCCTGGAGGTTGAAACACACACAGATTGCCCCAAGAATGCCCACTTTATTTTGTTCCAGGGCAGCTAATATAAGGTCTCCTTGACTAATGGCCATGCCCTAACTCTCAGCTGCAAGCTCACCAGAAAACACTCCCCTGCCATCAGGAACTCCTGAGGGTCTCCTGCTCAGAGCAGCTGCAAGCATAGGAAAACAAGTTGTTTACTCCGGCAGGCAGGGGGTCCACAGTCCCCAACAATATTGTCCCTAGGTAGGCAACATTCAAAGAAAATATTAATTGTGCTAGAATCTTTGATGCTTATCTGAGAAAAGGCTACAGCCAGACTGGCCTCAAACTCTCAATATGGCTCAGTGTCCTTAGTATCTGGAGCATACAGGCATAAATAATTTTCACAAATCTCTTTGAACATGTTTTATATGATTTTTTAAAAAAATATACAAAATGTACATGTCACAGATAACACGTATGTAGATACTCACATGCCTGTATGTCAGTTGAGGTCATCAGCTCTTTCGTTGTCTCTTGAGTCCAGGCTTTTGGTAGGAACCCCACAGTGTCCCCAAGCAGATGGATTCTCCAAGCTCACTCTAGCCTGGAGAGACTTGTCTCCCCTCTTCCCTACCCCAGATCAAAGCAGCCATTTGTAGACAGAAGGCTCTTCTCCGTCTACCCCAGTCCCACTTGACTGGCTTCTCTAGGCCCACTAGGTCCCCACAGCTGCCCATGAAATAATCACCCAGAGGCTAATATAGTAAAGATAATTGTTTGGCTATTGGCTTAGGCGCCTTACTGACTAGTTCTAACGATAAATTAACCCATTTCTACTAGTTTGTATTTTATCATGAGACTCATGACTTGTTACTTCCCAGCTTGCTTCTCCCACAGCTACATGGCTTCTCCCTTCTGCATGGCCGTGGGCTGAAACAGCTTTATTTATCAACCAATAAGAGAAACACATAGTCACAGCATACAGAAGGACATCCTACATCAGTCATTTACCCAAACCACTGCACAGATGTGGAGCACATGACTGCATGTCCTTCCTCTCGGGCACAGAAGAAGCTGCTCCCATGTGCTTGACCTCGGGTGGGCAGGTGCTGGGCAGAAGCCTGTGTCTTCCTGCTTCTGTTTCCCCTTCACCTTTCAAACCAGCTACTGCAACCCGGGAACTCTTGATGACTCCGACAGATGTTAGTGTGGTCAGAAGAGAAACTATGAGCAATCATCACCACTACCTACGCCACTCTGAGAGGAAAGAGGAACAGAAGCTCAGAGAGCTGAGCTGTGTGCGTGTGTGTGCGTGTGTGTGTGCATGTGTGTGTGTGTGTTCCCTTTCTTCCTTCTTCCCTTCCTCCCTCCCTGTAGGCCACGAAGACCCGAAATAATCACACACAGAGAAACTGTATTCCCCTCCCCTTTTTTTTTCTTTTTCTTTTTTTTTTTTTTTGGTTTTCTCTCTGTAGCTTTGGAGCCTGTCCTGGAACTAGCTCTTGTAGACCAGGGTGGCCTCGAAGTCACAGAGATCCACCTGCCTCTGCCTCCCAAGTGCTGGGATTAAAGGCGTGTGCCACCACCGCCTGACTCAGAAACTGTTATTATTATAATACTGCTTGGCCTATTAGCTCATGCTTCTTATTGACTAGGTATTATATCTTAAATTAACCCATTTCTATTAATCTGTGTATCCCCATGTGGCTGTGGTTTGGCGTCTGTCTCCTGTGGAGGCTCCATGACATCTCTGTGACTCCGACTACTTTCTCCCAGCTTTCAGTTCAGTTCCCACTCCACCCCCAGCTCTGTTCTGCCGTGTCACAGGCCTGAGCAGTTTCTGTATTCATTAACCAATAAAAGCAACACATGTACAGAAGGACTTCTCCTATCACCTCCCTCCTCCTTCCCTCCCTTCCTTTCTCCTTGCTGTGTGCCTGCCTGAAATGGAGATTGAGGGTTTCAGTCACATGCTGAACAAAGTGCTCATCATGAAACTGTACCCCAGCTCTTTTATTTTTTGAGAAAGGGTCTGGCTGAGCAGTTCAAACTGGCCTTGAACTCTTAATCCTCCTGCCTCCACTTCTAAAGAGATAGGGTTACAAGCATGAATCATCATCTTTGTGTTATTTGTGTGCTGGGACTACAGACGTGTGTCACCATGCTCAGCTTCCTGTTTAGTCTAAAGTCACATATTATGGTTACATATTATAGTCACATATTATAGTTACATATTATAGTTAAAAGCTGTAGAGGCCGAGAGTGGGCTTGGCTGTTAAGAGAGTGGTTGCTCTCCCAAAGGACTGGGGCTGGACTCCCAGTACCTAGATCAGGCAGCTCATAGCCACCTGTAATTCCAGCTCCAGGGGACTTGACACCTTCTTCGGGGTCCTCTGGTTACCAGCGTACTAGTACACACATGATACACACATACAGAGAGACACATAAGTAAAAATAACCGGACCTTGGTGGCACGCGTCATTATAAATTTATTTTGTTTTCTATACATCCCAGCCACAGTTTCCCTTCCCTCCACTCCTAGCTCCCCTGCCTCAAACACCCCATATCCATTCCTCCTCTGTTTCCCTTCAGAGAAGAGCAGGCCTCCCAGGAATATCAGCCAAACACAGTCTAACAAGATACAACATGACTAGGTACAAACCCTCATATCAGTGCTGGATGAGGGAACCCAGTAGGAGGAAAAGAATCCCAAGAACAGGCAACAGAGTCAGAGAGACCCCCCCCCCATTAGCTGTCCCAGGAAAACACCAGCCTAACAGCCATAGCATATATGCAGAGGACCCAGTTCAGACCAACCTAACACCAACCTAACAGCCATAGCATATATGCAGAGGACCCAGTTCAGACCGGTGTAGGCTCCGTAATTGCCACTTCAGTCTCTGAGCCCCTATGAACCCTGCTTAGTTGGTTCTGTGGGTCGTGTTCTCCTGGTGTCTTCAACCCCTCTGACTCCTACAGTTCCTCCTCCCCTTCTTTTGCAGGATTCCAGGGGCTTCAAGGGGAGGGGCCTGATGGAGAGCCCCAATTCGGGTTCTCTTGGGCTAGTGTTGGGCTGTGGCTCTCTGCGCCTGCTCCTGTCCTGGGCGGCGCATCTTTAGCCCTGAGGCTCAGGAGGCAGTGGATCTCTGAATGTGAGCTCGTCTGCTCTGCATAGCAATAGCCAGGCTAGCTATTGCTACATAGTGACACACTGTCTCAAAAGAAAAACATAAAGAAGTTCTGGCTTCTCTTCCTGCGAGATACATTTCTGCTCTTATATAAACCATGAGCTGAATGTATTTCAAAATATCAGTTAGAATTATGGTGGGGTTTTTTTTTCTTTAATTTTCTGTGCTTTTTCACATTTTCCTGTCTTTATATGTTGAGCATTTGTTATTTTTGTAACTGGAAAAAAATACATTCTTTGCCTGCAAGAAAGGCAAGCCTCATGAGAATGACCTGGGTTAGGAGGATGCGGTCCCTTGTGCTCTGTAAGTTGATTAAACCTCCAAGACCAGGCAGGGCTACTTGACTCTTTGGGGAATGGGTGGACTTTAAGGGTTAATGGTTCCCTGATGTTTGCACCTCAGGGAACCAGTGCATGTTTGTTGCTTTCTAGACTTGCTATTTCAGCATCTTCACAAAGAAAAAAACAAATCCAGTCCCGCAACTCCACCCTTCCAACAGAGCAACTGTATTGACAAGGACCAGATTATCAGAGGCTAGGCCTGCTTCCTGCTCCTAATTGTCTTGCCAGTCACTGCTCTGAGCTGGTTCACGATGGACTGGTCTCTCCCATGGAGAGTGGAGCAAAACTGCCTTCTGTGTCAGCTTTGCTTCTCATTTCCAGCTTTCTCGTTTGGAGAGGGTTTCTCCTGACCTAAGTCAGTGAGCTCTGGCATTTGTGCAAGGTCACACACTGAATGAAATGACGTGAACTTGTTTTCCTTTCTCCAGCAGAAATCTGGAACTACTCGTTTGTCCTAATTTCCTTGTTTTAGTTCCTGATCTTTTCTCTAGTGGGTACTGAGTTGCTTCAGTTGCAACTACCCCAAGTTGGTTCTTTGCATTAAAAACAGGCTGAGAGCAAGTTTGTTCCTCTCTCTCCCCCTCTGCTCGCCTCCTTGTCTTCTTCCTCTTCTTCTTCCTCTCTCTCTCCCTCTCTCTCCCCCTCTCCTCTTCATTCTGATATAGTCTAGTCTCCTATAGCCCAAGTTAGCCCTCACACTCACTACATAGCCAAGGATGAAGGATTACCCTAAACTTTTACTCCTGATCACTCCCACCCCTAATGAGATTACATACCTGCACCACCATGTCTGGCTATGTTCTTCTGTGAAGCTGGCAGAAAAACAATGATATTCATTTTGCTATGATGTTGTAACAAACAGCCACTAACTTGGCAGCTTAGAACAATGCACATTTATCTGCTCTTATTTTAGAAGCCCCAAGTACAGAATAGACAGGTCATCAAAGCCATATTCCCTCTCAGAGCTCTGGGGAGAATCCTCGCAGCGGTTAAAGTAAAACTGGAGGCCAGTGTTTGGACTGAGCCACACCAGGATCCGACAGACAGGGCAAAGCTCAAACTGCATCATTCATGTTCAAGCTGTTAGACTAGCACTGAATAAAAACTCTTGGTTGTAACGATTCAGCCACACAACATGGCTGACACTTCCTGGTTCTATGTGCGGACAAGCCCTTAGGCAGAAGGGCTTACTGGCCCCGGGGAATCTTAAAGGACCCCACGTGACCCACGTGCAGCATGGTTGCATCATCTATGTGTGACACAACTGCGTGAGCCCTTGCGTGCATGTGTGAGCTCCAGCATCTGCGTATGTCATAACCACGCCAGCCCCCTGTGCGCATGCGCTAGGCAACCCTTAAAAGCTCAAGGCTCTTTCTCTCTCTCTCTCTCCTCTCTCTCTCATCTCTGAACTGTGGCTTCCTCACTCTCTCTCTCTAAAGCCTCTCTGGATTGTGGCTTCCTCTCTCTTGCCTCTCTTGACTGTGGCTTCCTCTCTCTCTCTCTCTCTCTCTCTCTCTAAAGCCTCTCTGGACTGTGGCTTCCTCTCTCTTTCTCTCTCTCTCTCTCTCTCTCTCTCTCTCTCTGTCTCTCAAGCCTCTCTGGACTGTGGCTTCCTCACTCTCTAAGGCCTCACTCGCTGTCCTGTGGGGGCCTGTGCATCAGGCTCTGATGTCATTGGCTTCAACAGGCTGGCATCTTCCCTTCTCCCCTCCCCTCTCCTCTGGGCAGCTACCGAGATCTATGCTTGTTCTGAGGAGTTTTCTTTAAACTCCAATAAAATGATCCTCAAGTTTCCATTTGAATATATTCTTAAATTATTTTATTAATGAGTCTAAGAACTCCCAAGAAGGCACCTGGATTTCTCCTTCTGGTGATATGAATACATATGGTCCTCATAGACTCTTGGGCTTGAATGCTTGGCCCATAGGGAGTAGCTCTATGAGGAGGTGTGGCCTTGTTGGAGGAAGTGCCACTGTGAGACAGGGCTTTGAGATCTCATTTGCTCAAACTATGCCTAGCATGGAACACGGTCTCCTTCTGCTGCCTGCAGATCAAGATGTAGAACTCTTAGTTCCTTCCTTCTCCAGCACCATGTCTGCCTGCAGGCTGCCATGTCCTGCCATGATGATGATGAACCTCTGACACTGCAACTCAGTCTCAGTTAAATGTTTTCCCTTATAAGAGTGGCCATGGTGTCTCTTCACAGCAATAGAAACCCTGACCAAGATACCTCTGTACCAAAACTAAGCTGTGTATTAGAGAATGTCAGAAAGAACATTCTCAGCATCACACAAAGAAACACTCTATAGAGAAAGGGAGTTCATTAGAATGACTTCCAAACTGTGGTCCTGCTAATCTAACAATGGCTGACAATGAATGGAAAGCCCAAGAATCCAGTTGTTTAGCCCGTGAGGCTGGATGTCTCAGCTGGTCTTCAGTCTATACCAGAATCCTGAAGAAGTAGGCTCTAATGCCAGGGAAGGAATGGACTTGCTAGGGAGGCTGAGAGCAAGCAGGCAAAGAGAGTGCTTCCTTCTTCCATATCCTTACATAGGCCAGCAGCAGAAGGTGTGGTCCAGATTAAAGGTGGGTCTTCCCACCTTAAAGATCTGGAATTGAACTTGGTCTTCACACTTCAAATGATTTACTTAGCAAAAAAAAAAAAAAAAAAAAAATCCTTCGCAGATATGCCCAGTCTTGGGTTTTAGTTAATTCCAGATGTAGTGAAGCTGACAACTAAGAATAGTCATCATATCTGCCAGGGCAATTTCTCTTTGTAAAAAGGGTGCCCTATGATGCAAGCTGGCCTAGCAAGCTTACACGGGCTGCAAGTTCACCTGAGTTTGTAGTCTAATGCAGGTGGTAGCTTTGTCTTTTCCCCATTGGCTGGGGTCTGACCTCACAGTCTTTTGAGACTGTCTAGGGTCACCAGGTGGGGGAGAACAAGAGATTTTCATAAGTGTTTTACAAGGTTGGAGAGATTTAGAATACTGGCCCTTGCTGAGTTAACCAGCTTTGTTTTCTCACAGCAGTATATACATCACAACCATGTAAGCTTCAACTGAGAAGCTCACCACAGTAGCCACTGGGATCCAGTCAGTCCATAAGTGTTGTAGTATCAAAGAGTTCCACAATAGCCCGGAAGTAGTATCACGAAGGTTTATTTATTTGGGGGTAAACTCACAGTAAGGGTAGCAATCCACAGTCCTCTGTGTGTACTGGGAACTGGAACAGAATCCAGCAGAGAAAGGGACCAAGTATGCTTTCCATCTGTACTTATAGTACAAGAGACCATGCCCAAAGTGGGCTGCTATCTTAAAGGCTATTGGCTGAAGGAGTTCCCACAGCACATAAACTACCTGTTTGAGAGTCTTGTGAGGGGAGCTCATTTGCCCCGGGGTGAGAGAGAGAGGCTGTAACTTCTGTTATACACCAATTCTGCTCTACAGTTTATCGGAATTGTGTACTAAGGAGGAGGGAAAACAGGAGTCTCAAACTTGGGATCCTCCTGTTTCAGCCTCTTCAAGGCTGAGATTACGGGTTTGCTCCTTAACACCTGTTAGGTGCCACAGTTTGAATGAAGGAGTAGAGAACATGGGGACAGTTTTTAAATGACTCTACTCTACCAACAACAACAAGTACAACAAGGTGGGGGCTGGTAGCTTTAGACTAAGAATTTGATCATGTTCCTTAGCTAAGCTATCTTGCATTATGCAAAGGGAGGCCTGGGACTGAGTTGAGGGGCAGGGCCTGAGGCGAATATTTGCAGGATTTCGTCATCACTTCAAGCCATTTGATTTTATTTCCTGTCATAAAGGGTGGTTAGAGAGAAAGAGTGTTTGTGGGCTTCAGGCTTAATTAAGTCGGGAAGTTACATTTGATGTCACTCAACTTTGGGCGTGCAGTCAGCATGATGATGCCCATCCTGCCCCGTGTTACATCTGCTTTCTTTTGAGAAACACGAAAAGCTCTCTTCAGTCCCATTCAGAAGTTCCCGAAAGAACACAAAAGCAAAAACCCTCCCCACATTTTCTTTTTTTTTTTTTAAATATTTATTTATTTATTATGTATTCAGTGTTCTGCCTGCATGTATCCCTGCAGGCCAGAAGAGGGCACCAAATATCATTACAGATGGCTGTGAGCACATGTGGTTGCTGGGAATTGAACTCAGGACCTTTGGAAGACCAGGCAAAGCTGTTAACCACTGAGCCATCTCTCCAGCCCCACATTTTCATGTTTAACAAGCACCATCAGCAATGAGCTCTGGTTGAGTGTGGCGGCTCACGCCTGCCACAACAAGCTCGGGTTGAACACGGTGACACATGCCTGCAGACACAGCCTGCAGGAAACCGAGACAGGAGGATCATGACCTTAATGCCAGACAAGGTGAACTCAAGGTGAGTTTGAGTCATGCGAGGAAACCTTGTCTCAAAAAGAGCAAAACCAGACCATTTTGACAAGAAAAGGAGCCAAGAGAAAGTTAATTGTGGAAGATAGTGTCTCAGAGCCCGGTTCTCCAAGACTGTTAGTTGTGGCCTATTTATTTATTACATGGCAGTGCTGAGGGTCAGCCCAGAGCCACACACGTTAGGCCAGGGCTGACCAGACCATGCACATTTAAACGTCTTTCCCTGGAGTCCTGCAAACTGCTGTGCCCTTCAGCAGTGGTACTGGACCCCCATTCTCTTTTGTCAAAGGACAAAACTAGACGGTAAATTGACTTTATGTTCAACAATGGGCAACCTGTCATTTCACAAAATGCAATATGCTATTTGCAGCAGACAAGGTTGATTTTATAGAGAAATGGCTGGCAGTAGGTGGGTGGTATGGACAGAAACAAGGACAGAATGTACATTGTCACTCCAGACTCCTAAGACAGAGACGGAGAACCAGAACACCAGGGAATGATCTGGTAAATTCTATCAGGTTACTCGTGGTTAGGCTTTTCTGTGGGGATGAAGGCAGGCGGAACTGGCTTGTTTATGAAATTTGTCGCTTGTCCCTCTAATGCTGACTTCTCAGAAGATCAGACGAACGGCTCAGCTCTGCTTGGTGACACTTAGCAACTGTGACGTCATTTTGATTTTCAGCTTTGTCTTCAAGGTCTGGTACAATAGCTGAGTCTAAAACAATTGCCCCATGTAATTTTTATTTAACACTCTGTAACCTCCAGTGCCTGGCACGCCCTGTGCCCAGTAAACATAGTTGATTTCTTACATTAACATTATTAACACTTGAAGCGTAGGACTGGGTTCCAGGAAATTCTTAAAGGCCAAACCATTTTTTAGAAGTCAAAAATGAAGTCTCTGGATAAAGGGACCTGTATTTCTGTTTTCCTTTTTAATTCAGATTGAGATTGGAGGGAGGACAAAGACAGCAGGCCCCACGTGGGGTTGAGAAGAGATGCGGGGGAAGGTGGCAGGTGGCTGATATACTGGTCCATGCTACATAAATTCTTTGAGGCTGGAGCTTTTAAACAGTCTGTGGTCTATTTTCAAAAGCTTCCCTTCCAAATGTCATCAAAAAATAGCCAAAC
Organism: Ondatra zibethicus; assembly: GCA_004026605.1. Lineage (NCBI taxonomy): Eukaryota > Metazoa > Chordata > Mammalia > Rodentia > Cricetidae > Ondatra > Ondatra zibethicus. The sequence continues at coordinate 49,729 of PVIU01005737.1, read as the reverse complement.
AACAGGAGACTTCCGAAGGGTCCACCCACGTGAACCCTCTCTCAGACACCAAATTAGTGACCTCCCCTGTTGTTGGCCATCGTCTGTGTCCCGAAATAAAGGCTGAATTCCATGAACAGAACAACCCTCTGCCATCTCGACTCCTCCAGATGTGCCTGCTCCTGGGCTTGCCTGAGTTTCCGTTGACTCTGCCTCCCCTTGCCAGCAGCAGTAGCGCATGGGTCCTCTACTCAGGGGAAGCAGGGGTTGTTGACTACGTCACAGAAGAGGAGTTTGAGGACAAACTAGTCGGAAGAGTTGGACTTTATTTTTTTTAATATTTATTTATTTATTATATACACAATATTCTGTCTGTGTGTATCCCTGAAGGCCAGAAGGGGGCACCAGACCTCACTACAAATGGTTGTGAGCCACTATGTGGTTGCTGGGAATTGAACTCAGGACCTTTGGAAGAGCAGGCAATGCTCTTAACCACTGAGCCATCTCTCCAGCCCCAGGGTTGGACTTTAATGAGAAGAGATTTAGCATTGATTGATGCACGGGCCTTAATAGAAAGAGGTGCTTAGAGGGGTCATATATACCAAGCAGGAGTGTAGACACCTAATGGATCTTAGCTGTAGCCGTATACGTTGAAATTACATCTCAAAGGGTGCCTGAGAGACTTTTCTTTTGAAGGGTGGGTGTCTCTTTTTGGCAAGCAAGATTATCAGATAGTTCTTGAGGTGCTGTGGGTGGAATTACAACCTAATAAAGTAACACAGGTCACACAGGTGGCACTGGAGCGGTGGTTCTCAACCTGTGGGTCACGACCCCCCGGGGTTGCATAGCCGACATTTACAGTGTGATTCAAAGCAGCGGCAAAATTACAGTAATGAAGTAGCAACACAATAATGCTATGGACGGGGTCACCACAGCATGAGGACGTGCACTAAGGGGTTGCAGCGGGAGGAAGGTTGAGAACCACTGCTCTGGAGGGAATTGAGACTTGTCTCTACTGCAAATGGGGCTTACAGCCTTGCTTGTGAGTGTCAGAACATGACAGAGTTGTGGCTGGCAAAGGAGTTGGACTCACACTTAGGTTGTGGTTCGCCGCTATTTTCAGACTCTCGTCTGAAATCCCTCTACACAAAGGGGTTTGTTCCTGAGAGGGCGACCTTGACAGCAAAAGTCAACTGTGCTCAAGCTCTTGACTTCCAGCTGTTGAGAGACTTCAATCCGACTGCAGAGCAAAGCGTCCCTTGGCCCTTCCTGAGACCCCTTCGTTTTCCCTGTCTTCCTGTCCCAACTCGTCCACTTGAAGATCTCTAGACTGTGGGCGTGCCAGGAAAAGCCTTTTTGCTCTTTATAATCCAGAGAGAATTGTCTAAAATGTTTCTTTGACACTGTAAACCCTGTTGCCCTAAGACTTCTACAAGTTCCCCAGGATCCCTAAGCACCAGGCCCTGACTTCTGACCTTCTGCTTCTGGAGACTAATTCAGTTCAGGGCGAGTCTTGCGGTCTGTGTAACCCAGATGTGTGGTTGTTCATCCTGCAATCCTTGTGCTTAGGAGTGCAGCGCACAATGCCTGTCTGCGCTCTATGCGCTACCATACAGTTCGCGAGCTTCGGGCAAGGGGCTGGAGGTTGAAACACACAAAGACACACAGAGACAGCACAGACAGACAGACAAACAGAGACACGGACCTCTAGTCACTGGTAAGAAGCCCCTTATTCAATAGCACCATGGAGGCTTATATACCCAACAGTCAGGTGGGCCACCAGGTGAAAACCTTATCCTCTGATCCTCAAGGCAACACGTGCTCGTGAAGCAGAGCTGGTAAACAATTTTGACACAGCTTTCAGTAACTCAAATCAAAAGGAAAGGAAAGATCGCTAGTAGGGAAGAGCAGCTGAAGGCCAGGACTCCAAATGATCCCAACATAGGAGGAGACATCAGAAATTCAAGGTCATCTCAACTACACAATGAGTTTGAGGCCAGCATGGGATATGTGAGGCTCTGTGTCAGAAAGAGAGAGAGAGGAAGGTGTATGTATGTATGTAAGTATGTATGTATATAAACATGCATATCTGTATGTAAATCTCAAACCAAAATGAAAACAAATGCAAAACCTCATGAGCCATTGTCTTATTTTCTAGGAATTCATACTGATATATATTTGTGTGTGAAGTAGATTTAATGTTTTCTAAAATGGGAAAATTTACATGGAAGAAAAATTGGGCAATTTCCAAGGTCCTTCTTGTTCATTATTCTGGAAACATCCCTCAGCCACTTCCACTGCCCTGAGCTAACCTGAGCTAGCCTGAGCTAACCTGAGCTAGCCTGAACTAGGTTATACCACCTCTTCCAACCTTGCTTCCTTTTCATTTCTCGCCTCTCTTTTCTCGGAAGAAAACCAAATTATGCCAAACTCACCACTATCACTAACATGCACACGCACATGTGTGCTTGAACAGATTCTTCCCACTTTTCAATTTTTTCTTTTCGTGTTCAAGAACCACAATGAGAAGTTACCATTCTTAAGAATGGGCTCTCAAACACTCAGATTCTAAGACAGGCAGCCCTGATCCCCACTCTCCACCTTGTGCCGGCAGGCGACCCTGGCGATAGGCCGTCTACTGACTAGCTGCTCATTCCCGGTTTTCTCACCTGAGAAAGAACATCTACCACCTCTTGCTCCACACAAATGATGCAAGGGTGACACACACAGCTCTTAGCCCCGTGCTTGGCACACACTGCAGGTGATTGTTGCATGTTCTAGCTTGTTCCTGCCCATTGACTTCCTGTTCTGACATGTAGGCGCCAGTCAAGCGCCAGCATCTCCCAGCCAGCCAGAGCTAATTGCTCTCTCTGGGAATTCAGCACTGGGTTGACACTTCCTTTTGGCAAAGAGGATGTGAAAGTGAGTAAGACAGTTGCTTAAATGAGTTTCTAATCTGGAGGGAAAAAGGGGAAGGGATGATCCAAGGAAGGAAAAACAGAGGAAGGAAGGAAAAACAGAGAGGTAATAGGGAGCCGGCCTCAGGGTCCAGATCTAAAATCAGCCCTGTGGACGCTGTCGGTCCCTTCTCCGGACACTTTTAAAAAACTGATTATGCTTTTTTGATTTTGAGGTTTTGTCATTTTTATATAGTAGATGATTTCAACATGCGTATCAGTCAAGGTCCATTTGGGGAAGGTTTACCGTGAGTTATGAGACAATGAATCAACTCCAAAAAATGGGCTTCACACAATTCAGAGAAGACTAAGGAAGGAGCGGCCAGGAGAAGGAAACTAAAGAGTCCAGAGAAAAATCACTAAGCAGGCTGGGCCCATAGGATATTTGGGACCCTGGCACATCCAGTCCAGTCTCAGGAAAGCCACTGTCTCCTGTGGTTAACCTCTGTGAATTCACAGCCCTTTGATGGTGACAGTCTGGGCTATGGACTAACCTTGTTAGCAGAGCTGGCAGACTGGGACTGCTGGTGTTGGAAACCAGCCCCACTCCCCGACAACACACACACACACACACACACACACACACACACACACACACACACACACACAGCACACACCAGCCTGCCTTCAGCAATTAGGGCACCAACAACTACATCACCACCAACCGCTGTATCCTTTAAAAGGTCCCTGCCATCACACTCAGCTGTCTTGTTCTCTTGCTCCATCTGTCTGTCTGTCTGTCTCCTTCTCCTTTCTTTCTGTCCCATTCCTATTCTATTCCCCTTGATGCTTCTCCGATCACATGGCGCTCCACTCAACTGCCTCTGAGGATTCTGACTCCCCCTCCCTGCTGAATCAGGTTAAGTTCCTGTCACTCATATCCCTCAGTGACCAGATCCCCAGCTCGTCCTCCAGGGTTTACCCTACTTCACTTCCTCTGCTTTAGACATCCATGTGTCCCCAAATGGATTCTACCTTTTCCTATCTCGTGCCTCTGTGCAAACTCTGCTTCTAAGATCAATAAAATACCCAACGGTCTTCTAGAGTCAGCCCTAATAACACTGGCTTTCCACATTCTCCATCGACACCTTTACATTAAAAAAAATTATTATTCATACTTGCCTGCATGTGCACACACGTGTGTGTGTGAGCATGTGCATATGTGTGTGTGTTTGAGCGTGTGCATACAAGCATGTGTGTGTGCGTAAGCGTGTGTGCATGTGTGTGAGCGTGTGTGTGCCTGTGTGTATGTGTGTGCGTGCGTACGTGTGTGTGTGTGTGTGTGTACGCTGCTACACAGGTCTGAAAATCAGACAACTTTCAGAGGCCAATTCTCTCCTCCCACAGTAGTTCCAGAGATAGAATTCATTCCATCAGGCTTGACAGCAGATGCTGCCACTCACTGAGCTATTCTCCCACCTCCTCTCGTGCCTTAGTCAAAGGGTCCTCTTAACTACAGGTCCACTGGGAGAGCTCTTGCCAAATCATGGAGGCACAAGAATGGCTGGTTTCCCTGTCTGTGAGTTCCACATCTACAAGGTCGACCAGCTGTGGATAGAGAGGAAAGGATTGATCTGGAATGTGGTACAGGCACATTCACTTCTGTCGCCCCGGAGGCTAGGAAAGGAGGATCATGAATCCGAGGCTGGTCTGGGCTACACGGTGATGATGTCATACCAAAATATCCAAACAAAAGCTGAATTTGTACTGAACATGTGCAGGCATTTTCCCCCTTGTCACCATCCCTTATCAATAGTATAATAATTGTTTCCACAGTGTCTGGAATTAACATAATCATTATATTAGTTATTGGGAGTAATCTAAAGATGATTTCAATGTTGTGTCCAGTCCGTGGGTACCCCAAAAGACCACCAGGGAGACCAACTCACCAAAATGCAAAAGCAAGATTTATTATAGTGCACATGTAATTGCAGGCCAGCAGGGACCTCGTCAGCACAGCAGCAGGAGGAGGTACCCCACCCTTCTAGAGAGCATTATTTAAAGGCAAAAACTAGGAAAGTGACATTAGCAGGATTTAGGGTGATGGGTTCAATCCTGACTGGCTCGAATCAAGGGACTTTTCACAAATTTTTATTTTCGAGCCCTGCCTGTTGCTTGTCAGATTTTCTTATCGGCTGACCTTCGGGTGGGGACATTCTGCAGCTGTCTGTACTTTCCAGCTGGCTACTCTGTTACTTTTGCCCCTAGCCATTTCTGAGGACTGGAATGTTTTACAGGAAATAGCTTAGGAAATACACAAGACATAAGATGGAGGCGGAGGACAAAATGGAAGAACTTTGGTTCTTCATTCAAGTATGCAGAAAGACATAGTGTTCTGCTGGAAGCTTCACCCCAGTCCCTAGCATCCACGCACCCAGAGAGTCTGGAATGTTCATGTGGAAGCTCCACCCCAAGCCCCCTCCCCATCTCTCTCCAAACCCTACTGCACCTCAGAAAGCCCACTCCAGATGACCCCTCCCCCAGAGATGTTCAAGACCACTCCCACAGGGTATTTAAACTGACCCCCTAAAACAACAGACACGTGGTTTCCTGTCTTCCTTTCCTATCTCCTCTCGGGGGGGGTGGGGGCTGGAAAATCATCCAAGAGCGTTTTGTCTATTAAACCTGGGTTTTTTCTAATTTGGTTTGATTTGGTGTGATTTGGATTGTTGTGCTTTATCAGGGGATAGAAACTTCTCACATAGGTTAGATGAAAACATGGTTCCATCTCATGTACGGGATGAGAATTTGGGGATTTGGGTATTCAAAGGGAGACCTGGATCCTGCCCTTTGAGATATCAAGGATAGCTGTATAGTAGTTATCCAAAGGTGTTTAGAGACACAGGAATGTGGGCTGAGATCCTAGCTACACCTGGACAAGTTAATCTGCCATTTATTTCCTCAGAGCTTCCTACTACTGCCCAGGCAGGTCAGAAGGGCCCTGGGATAAACAGGAACCACACACCTTCTTACAATGGTTTCATGAGAATGTCCCCCATGGTCTCAGGATACTTGGACCCCAGTCTCTGGTTCTGTTAGAGCATGCTTGGGAGATGTGACCTTGCTGGAGGAAATATGTCACTGGAGGCAGGCTTTGAGGTTTCAAAGCCACACACCATTTCCGGTTCATTCTCTCTGTTTCATGCCTGCAGTTCAAGATGTAAACCCCCAGTTGCTGTGTCCGCCACCTGTTACTTTCTGCTGGACCGGGAAACCCAAACAGACTCTTTTATCTATTAGTTTCCTTGGTTTTAGTGTTTTATACAGCTGCAGGAAAGTAGCCAGGACACTTCTGCAGATGGTAACATGTCTCCTTCACCTTTGCTGATCCTCACAAATACCTGCTAACGAATGAACGTGAGAAACCAGACAGCAATTTTGACCTTAGGTAACCCAAGGTCAAACCTAGGTGGTGTCAACCACTGCTGCACAGCAGCTCAATAACAGAACACCCCTCCCCCCCCCCGCAAGATGGCGTGAGATTAGAGCGAGGAGACCAAATCAAGCTTCCAGTTGCTTTACCCAAGCAGAGGAAAGTAAAGCTAAGAGATCTAAGGAGTGGTCTGGGACACAGCCCCATAACAGCCCCAACCATCAGGTTACCAAGAGCTCAAGGATCAACAGCAGATACGGGAAAGATGGAGGCTCCTTGGCAGGCTCTTGTCTCCTGCCCTGGAGAGGTAGTTCTTCAACACAGGGAGGTGGGAGGAAACAGGAGGGCTCAGACCAGGCACACATTCTCTGATTACTGTGAGAGAGGGAGAGAGAGAGAGAGAGAGAAAGAGAGAGAACACGTGTACCACAGCGCATGTGGAAGTCAGAGGATAAGCTTCCAGTCCGTTCTCCCCTCCTCCCTGTTGGGATAGGGTCTCTGGTTTTGTGATGCTCCTGTGTCCACCTCCCAACCCATTGTTGGAGTTCTGGGACTACAGCGGTGAAGTCACTGCATCCAGCTTTTTATGTGGGTTCCAGGATTCAAATTCAGGTCATCAGGCTTGTGTGGTGAGTCCGCTGAGCCACCCCCTGGTCTCAGATCAGGTCTATTTTTATCGGACTCCTAGAGAAAGTTCAATTAATCTTGGCCTATGCCGGAGTAGAAGGCATCGTGAGCTTCCCCTTTGGAGACTCCGTTGGCATCATTTAATAAATGTGCTAGTGGATACCCTGTAGCCCAGCACTTCCCTTCCTGGGTTTCCAGTCTAGAAAGATGTTCTCACAAGGGGACTATACAAGGAAGTGCATTGCTGCCTTGTTTATAAAATCAAGCAATTAAAACAATCCAGAGATCTGTCAGTGGTGAAGAAATAGGATCATTTAAGCATTAAAATGCAAAATAACAAACACAAAAGTATGAACTAGGTTTTTTTGGATTTTTTTTAAGGTCTGGGGATGGAGCCAGAGTTATGTAGGTAGGTGTTAGGTAAGTGCTATACCATTGGCCTGCATCCTCACCTCAAAAAACATGGACTACATAGTCCAAAATTATAATCTGAATGAAGAAAGTGAGTCATGAAATGATGATCTCAACACTCTGGCATAATAAGAGCTATGCCATGTATAGTTCAGGGCTACATATGCAAACACGGCTTTAAACAATAGCTTGAAGGTGTAATGGTCTGTCCTGTCCCTTTAAGAGACAAGCCCCGCCCACTCCTCCCCCCACAGTCCACTGAGGCAAGCATATCTTCCTTCTGCTTCCAGCCTGAGCTCCTTCTTTTCCATCTCTCTCCTGAAGAGTCAGCTTCTGCCTCTCTCCCTTCTCCCCACTTCTCCCCTCCCCCCTCTGTTTCTCTTTCTCTCTCTCTGTTCTTCTCCCTTCTCCCCTTCCCCCCTTTCCCTTTCCCCTCCATAACCCACTAAATAAATACCCACTTTCTCTGCATGGCGTGCCTAATAGGTCTCTGTCTCTCACCCACCACGTGGCTACCTGTCTGGGACCGGCTGCCTTCATGGCCTGTGGTGCTCTCGTGGCCTGCTGCCCACTGCCACCACTCGGAGACCTGCAGTATTTTACCATAACGGAAGGGACACATTTTGTTTTGTTTTGTTTTGTTCTTTTGATTTTCTGAGACAGGGTTTCTCTGTAGCTTTGGAGCCTGTCCTGGAACTCGCTCTGTAGACCAGGCTGGACTCGAACTCACAGAGATCCACCTGCCTCTGCCTCCTGAGTGCTGAGATTAAAGGTGTGCTCCACCACCGCCCAGCAAAGGAACACATTTCAGCTTGTCTTTGCAGTCAGTTTTGGAAAAGGGAAGAATTAAAATCTCTAAGTCAAGCAGGCTTCTGCCTGTCCTGCAGAAATCAGACACTGAGGCGGGAGGATAGCGTTCCAGGTCAGCCTGGCCTGTACAATGAGAACTGGCTGCAAAACAGTGTTTGCTTAAACATGTGTGAACTGTTTCTTTAGTTCCAATTAATAATAAGAAAAAAAACCCTGGAAACCTTAAAGTACAAATATCATAACTGAGCAGAAGGATAGATGGAATATTTTATATAAAAAAATAAGTTATTTTTCTAGGGTAAACAGAAACATGGCCTTTGAAGTTGACTCTCTCTCTCTCTCTCTCTCTGTATGTGTGTGTGTTGTTTTGCATGTGTTGGGTGGGAAGGATGTTGGGTTTAAAAAACAGTTGACCAAGACACTCCAGGCATATCCATTTGCAAGCAACAGGAGTTAACCATTGTCATGCCTTTTGGAGTTAGCCCACATTCTTAAACCTGTAATGCTTTCTTTGACCCAATGTTGACATCTATATCCTCCAGACTCTAGGTGGAAACACACATACAAAAGGGCAGCTTCAGGGGTTTGTAAGCCCAAGGTTAAGTCCCTACTATCCCATGTGACTGGCTGGTTTTTCAGATCTGCAACGTAGAAATCCGTGGATGAGAGCTGGAGGGTTAGAGCTCAGGGTTGGAGAACTCTCTCTCTCTCTCTCTCTCTCTCTCTCTCTCTCTCTCTCTCTCTCTCTCGTGTGTGTGTGGCGTGCGTGTGTAAAAGCAGCTGAATCATGAAACAGCCACTCATGGCTTAAGGGCCCTCCGGTTGCATCGTGCACTATCGTATAAATAAGTCAGGTCATTCTGGGAAACCAAAGCCATGGGAAGCTGAACTTGTCAGCATAAATGCTGACATCCTTGTCTCCAAAATCAGCCTCTTTCAGCACAAAGCTGGAAGTGTACAGTGAGATCCATAGATCGCACTGCCTGTTCTCCAGCAGGGACCACGTGACAGGCAGGCTGTGGCCGAACAGTCCAGCTTGCACTTCAGGGTCAGCCTTTGTTGCCCCTTCATCACTAGAGGCCTTGGGAATTCACTCAACATCTCTAACACAGTCAAGGCGTTCCCAATCCTGGTGCTCCTAGTCTTTCCTACTAACTTCAGTCTAAAAATTTAAAATAAGATGGCTTTTTACACTAAAGTTCTTACATACACACACACACACACACACATTTTGGAATGTGAAACTTTTAGATGTGATACCTACCAAAAGAAGGAAAAGAGAGGAAATTTAAATAAGAACTAATTCTGAAAATTTGTGGGGCTGCTGCATCTTTTCCAGGCAGTGCCAAGGTCTTTAGAGTAGTGACAAACTGCATCCCAGAGTGCCAAGTGACCCAAACCCGAGCAAACACACTGAATATTTAGAAGAAATGTAATCACTCCAGTGACCCAAAGTCAGATGTGGCCTTGAATATTTTATACGAAAGCATTTACAAAAAGTATGATTTGACAATAAATCTCAGGATAGTCCTCACTAAGGTCACTTGCTGACAGACAGCTGAAAGAGCTATCTAGTCCCCAAATTATCTCCAAACCATGGGGAATAAAATCTACCAAGACTCACTTTATAAATCTGTTTTACAATTTTGCCATGAGGAACCGGCTGGAGTTCAGCTGTAACTGCGGGGCCGGCAGCGCACAGGTTAACCCTGCAGCGCCTTACAACTCCGCCTTCATTCCTCGTCTGCAGACAGCTTTCCACCCCAGCTTCTGGAAGCTTCTGTTGAGTCTTTATTCAGAAGCCTATCTTGGGAATGCACACAGGTGCCGTGGGATTGTGAGAACCACCACCACCACGATCACCTCCACCTCCTCCATCACCTCCACCTCCACCACCACCTCCACCTCCTCCACCACCTCCTCCACCACCTCCACCTCCACCACCTCCACCTCCTCCTCCATCACCACCACCACCTCCACCTCCACCACCACCACCACCACCACCACCACCGCCACCACCACCTCCTCCACCACCACCTCCACCACCACCACCACCTCCTCCATCACCACCACCACCACCGCCACCGCCACCACCTCCACCTCCACCACCTCCACCACCTCCACCTCCACCTCCACCACCTCCACCTCCTCCACCTCCTCCTCCACCTCCACCACCTCCACCACTACCTCCTCCACCTCCACCTCCTCCATCACTACCTCCACCTCCACCACCACCTCCACCTCCTCCACCTCCACCAAACAGGCACCCAGAAATTTCAAGATCAAGGTGGCAGCTGTGGTTGCTGGAGAGATGACTCACTGGCTAAGAGCAGATAAAGCATACTGACTCCGTAGTAATGTATAAACTACCCTATTATATACAGCTCAATATTGCCAGCTCTGTGTGTGCATGGTGTGTGCATGGTGTGTGTGTGTGCGCGCGTGCTATGGAGATCCAACTTTGCAATCCTACGCAAGTTCTGTGCCACTGAACAATGTCTTCAGGTCTCCCATCCATCCTAACTTCCTGTCCATTCTAAAGAGTATGAAGAAGTCAGCCCCACAGATTGCTCCTCTACCCCACTCCGGCTTGCCCTTCTCAGGTTCTTTCACTGACTGGGACTATGTAGTGACCCACATGCACCAAGGTAGCAGCTCCCTCTTTCTGGAAGATAGTGATTGCTCAGTGTGCTGCTGATGTACCTGGGAGCAGGTACGGTGCCTTTCCCCTCAAATGTGGATACAATGTTCTCGAGACAGTTGTTAGATCAGGAAGTGCAATAGCCAAGATGACTTTGGATAGATTGTATCTTAGCCTTAGACCACATCTAGTAGGCAGATGTTGTCTTTACCTACAACTGAAGGTTCACATACAGGATATATTAAATCTTAGTAATATAAAATTTCCCAGAAGCGATCCTTTAACCTGTAAGTCATTGACTAGTTAAAACTGGCAAGTTGTTTCCCAGTTTTAACCTTTCTCAGAGTCTGGGGATGGGAACCAGTGGTAGGCTACCTATCATGGGCACAGTTCCACCCCCAGCACAGAACACACAAGAGAGAGAGAGAGAGAGAGAGAGAGAGAGAGAGAGAGAGAGAGAGAGAGAGAGAGAGAGAGAGAAAATGTATATGACCAGAACGCACAGAGGCATCTTTCATGTAACACAAAAACAACCTTTGCAAATGAATGAGAAATAGCAGGAGAAGCATGAGTCTGAAGACAAACTGAACCAGAAGACCCTGTTTCAAAAAGAAAACAGAATCCTCTCTCCGTCCCCTTTCTCTCCCCCCTCCACCTTCCATCCTTCCCACCATAAAGTGAACTGCCTGCCCCATCATGTCCTCCCTGCCAGGATGAACTAAGCAACCATGGGCTGAACTAGCCCCTCACCCTTTAAACAACTTAAAGTTGTTTCTGTCCAGTAAATGTCAAAGCAACAAAAACCAACAAGAAGCAGGTACTTCTGTGGGATCATTACGGGTATCCTGTGGGTCAGAAGCCATAGAACAAGTTTGTGGGGGGAATTTAGAAGCTTTTGGAGAAGAAGGTTAGAGAAGCCTCCGAATGCTGTAAGTTCTGGTACCCACGCAGGAGGATGCAATGCCAATGGAAGCGTGCACAGTGACGATGGTTGCTCATGAGGTTTTAGGTAGGAATTCAAATTGAGAATGGGGCCATATAGAGGCCATGGGTACTATGTTATCTCAAAGAACTTGGCTATATTTTATGCCTATCTTGAGCCTTTCAGGGAGGTTGGGTTCAAAGTTGATGGTCTAGGGAGGGTTTGGTGGGCCTAGTGAGAATGGCTCCCATAGATTCATAGGGAGTGGCATTATTGGAGATGGTGTGGCCTTGTTGGAGGAAGTGTGTCACCGAAGGGTTAGACTTTGAGGTTTCAGAAGCCCAAGCCAGGCCTAGTGGCACACAGTCTTTTCCTGCTGACTGCTGATCCAGGTGCAGAACTCTCAGCTCCTTCTCCAGCATCGTCTGCCTGCATGCTGCCAAGTCCCACCATGATGATAATGGACTGAACCTCTGATCCTGTAAGCCAGCCCCAGTTAAATATCCTCCTTTGTAAGAGTTGTCGTGGTCATGGTGTCTCTTTACAGACAGAGGCTGGGCATAAAATTGAGAGACTGATTGATCTGAACGAGGACATTTCTAGGCAACCCAGCATCCAGGCTGTGGTACACTTACCAAAGGCTGATTTTAGCCAGAGAGATGAGATTCTCTTTAAAAGCAGAGCAGAAAGACTTGAAAAACTCACCAGAAATGGAGCACAACAAAGTTGGTGGCCAGGAGAACGCGGCAGCTGCAGGGATGCGCTTCGCCGCAGTATAAGAGGAAAGGCATCTTGAAGGCCTCCGGGGAACTGGCCAGGCTAGCTGTTCTGCAGGAGCAGAAGACTCACTGAAAAGGCTTCATTTTGAAAATAAAATTCTAGGGTGGCCTGCTCACACAGCTACATAGGAAAGTTGCTGCAACAGTCGGGGGGGGGGGTTATCTACTGCTGGAGCTGGTGGCAGACCTTAGGGCTGTCCCTGTGGTGCTGGTTTTCCGGGCACAGGATATAAAAGCTATCAGCTCATGGAGGCTTCGCACAGATTTCAAAGCAAGGCTTGGGAGAGCAGGCTGCGCATGACAGGGTGTGAGTCCCTGAAGAATGATTATGTGAAGCCCTGGGATGTTGAAAAGGTTAAGAGCATGGAACGTCTGTCACCAAAAGCCACAGGCAGCAGACAGAGCAAGTCAAAGACAGGCCATTTGGGCTGAGACTGCCCAGACCACACCACAGAGGCTGGCTGTTGACATCTGGTGGAGGTCAGATCTCCACAGTACACGGCCAGAACGCCAGGAACTGCAGCATTTAGCATTTGCCCTGCTGGGCTTTGGTCTTGCTTTGGGTCCAATTTCCTCTGCTCCTTTCCTATCCTCCTTTGGATGGAATCTCCTCCGTGTGCCGCTGTCTTGGCAATGTGTCACTTGGTTTTCTTGTTACAGGGGCTTCACAGCTAAGAATTTGCCTTGAGTCCTAGAGGAGACTTGGGCTGTTATTGGAAGCATTTAGACTATGAGAACTCCTGAAGAGGAACTGAATGCACTTTGCCTTATGGGAAGCACATGGAACTTTTCAGGGCCAGGAACAGAGTGTTATTGTGCAGGGAGATATATTTGGGTGTGAGCCTGACAAAGGCTTATGATTAATCTTAATTATCAACTTAACTGCACTGAGAAGTGCCAGGGGTTAGTAAAATGTACTTCCCGGGTATCTATCTGTAAGGGCTGCAGGGAGCATTTCCAGAGATGGGTAGTTAAGGGGTGAAGACCCACTCCAGTGTATGCAGCATTACCTCACAGGCTGGATCCCCCAAGGAAGTCCAAAGAAAAGCAGAGAGCCTGCGAGTGCAGTTCTCTCTCTGCTTCCTGGCTCCCATGGCAAGAGCTCTGCTGTGTCAAAGAGCCGGCTTCCTTGCCATCACGGAGTCATTGGTCTGGCATTGGTCACAATGATGAAAAATAGAATAAAGAAACACACACATGTAATCTTAGCAGTCGGGGGACAGAGGCAGGAAAAGCAGAAGTTCAGGGCCATTCTGTGCTGTATGAAACCCTGTCTAAAAAAGCTGGAAGAAAAAAATAAAAAGAGAGATTATAACTGATTATAGCTAAAATGTCACAAGGTGATTAGCCCAATAGGGGAAAAGAACAAAAGCATGAGTAGGCATTCACACACTCCATTTATACAAAAATTCAAAATACAAGTGTGTGCATGTATGTGTGTGTATAAAACCATTGCGTTGCTGCATTATCTAAATTGACTTTTACCATAGCATGTATTGCTGGGTATGGTTGTTTTTTAGGGCTGAGGACTGAACTCAGAGCCCATGCTAGACAAGGGCTCTATCCCAAGCTACACTCCCAGCCCCATTTTACTTTATTAAAAACAACAATAAAACCATACTATTGGGTTCCTCCTTAGACAAATTGGGTCTAAATCTCTGGGGACAGAAGGCAGGAACTTATGTTTCAAAAAAGAAATGCAAGCAGCAGGCAGCCGTGCCAACTATAACCTCAGCATGCAGAAGCCAAGGCAGGTGCGTTGCCCCAAATTATTGCCTACTTAGCAAGTTGCAGGTAACCAGGGCTAGAGAGGGGCACCTTGTCTCAAAAAACAAAGCCAAACAAATGGGGCGGGGGTGGAGCTGGAAGGATGACTCAGCCATGGCAGCCACCACAGGTAACTCCAGTTGCAGGGACTCCAACATTCTCTTCGGGCCCCCATGCATACCAGATGTGCAAGTGTTACACAGTCATAAATGCAGGCAAAACACCCATACACTTACAATAATAAAATAAAATTTTAAAAAAATTTAAAAACAAACAACAACAAAAACAAAACAGGGGCTTTATAGACAGTCATAGAAAAATAGATAGTTTAAAAATGAAAAAGTCTTTAAATAAAGAGTAAAGAAATAATAATAATAAAAGTCACATAAGGATGAGAAATACACAGGGCGCCTGGATCCTGTATGTTGCTTTGTTGACTTTAAAGTTTTAAATGCTGGCCGGGTGGTGGTGGCGCACACCTTTAATCCCAGCATTCGGGAGGCAGAGGCAGGCAGATCTCTGTGAGTTCGAGACCAGCCTGGTCTACAGAGCTAGTTCCAGGACAGGCTCCAAAGCCACAGAGAAACCCTGTCTTGAAAAACCAAAAAAAAAAAAAAAAAGGAAAAAAAAAGTTTTAAATGCTGGTGAGTGAAGGACACAAGCTGATCTGGGTGAGAGGTTATGCCTTTGCTTCCACAGGAAACAAAAAGCAATGGATTTCTTCAAAATTAATAAAGAACAGATATAATTTGAGGAAACCTGAAAATATTGGCTATATACAAACATAAATTAAAAAACCAAGAACAACTATAGGACAGGTGATGTATAAGCTGATCCCTCTACATGGAAACAGCTCTGAGACAATGAGACACGGTAAATCTTGTTGGCAACAGAGTCCTCACAACAATTTGGTGACACAGTCCAAACAGACTTATAAAGTTGACAGACGTCTTTTACCTCACAAACATAGAACAAAAATCACCTTTAGCTGATCTCTATACACTGCACATTCCATTCTTGTGCTACTGCAGATATGCATGTTACCTTTAAAAGTGTGTGTTTTCAGAACAAAAGAACCAGACATCAATGAAGACAGGTAGTCCAGGTGATCCAGCCTCTCAGAATGCCTCTGTTGCTGTTTTCAAAATTCTGCATCCAGGACAACTTCAAAGCTGCTAGCTAAGATGGCCCAGCCTGATGTGGGATTCCCCTCTGTATGCTGTGAATACCATTAGTGAATAAAGAAACTGCCTTGGCCTGTTGATAGGGCAGAACTTAGCTAGGTGGGGAAAACTAAACTGAATGCTGGGAGAAGGAAGGGCAGCATCAGGAGAAGCCATGTAGCCCCACCGAAGACAGACACTGGGAACTTTACCCAGTAAGCCACCGCCACATGGCAATACACAGATTACTAGAAATGGGTTAAATTAAGATATAAGTGTTAGCCAATAAGAAGCTAGAGCTAATGGGCCAAGCAGTGATTTAAAAATATAGTTTCTGTGTGATTATTTCAGGAACCAATAAGTGGCCTATTACAACACCAGCCTCACAGACTATTCTAGCCAGGACGTCAGACAAGCCCTGCACTTTCTTTTGCATTATACAGAGACTGGACAGCAAATGTCATGGCTAACTCTCCCAGGACTTGATCATTATCCCAATTTTCTTAGGGTCCCCTAAAGATGCTGACATCTCCAGACAGCAGGAAGCAGTCTAGAGAACACAACACCCACATTCCCAAGAGGTAGGGTGGGTGGCTTTGGTTATTTGGTGGGTTATGGATGTTTATCCTCATATAGGGGGATTGATTGCAAATTGTTTCAGTCATGGTCAGGGAAAAAAACTAAGCAGAGCAGGTTGGATTCAAGATCTCTTTCTGAAAAAGAAAAAGGGGGTATAGGAATGATAGAATAAAAGGGTGGATTATTGAATCCACTTTTAAACTAAAAAAAGCAACTACTAATCTGAAATATTTTACATTGGTATGATTTCTATATATTGACACAAATTTAAGGTTATATATACTGTATATATGTTTCTACTCTTGTTTAAGGTGTTGTACTTGTATAGACCAATTAGCATTCTAATGTAAATGTGTAGTCCTTGAAAGCTATTGTTATAAATTACTCAGGATAAATAAAAAATACAGATTAGTAGTTAGTCATATATAACAATGAAACTTGTAGTCACATAGATATGTTTTCAAGGTCAAACAGATGTATTTTAGACATACAGAAGGTCTTCAAACACTTCAGAGACCTACAGAATATGGCATTTAAGATGCTTTAATAATATAAGGCTTTACATGACAGTGAGATATGTCTGCTCCTGGCAGCACCAATCTACTTCAAAAATGGATGATTGGCATTGAAGAACCAACGTGTTGAGTTTGCTTTCATTGATGACAAAGTTAGCCACTGGGTAAGAAACTGCCCTTGCCTTGAGTGCTGACCATGTACTGCTGACTGTGTGCTGCTGACCGTGTGCTGTCCAAAATGGACAAGAAGAACACAAAGGAAGGCAGCTGCTGAACTCTGCCAAGACAAAGTAGGAGAATCCTTCAAAGTTCCTGCTTCACAAAAAGTCTGTCAGATATTCTAGGCCTAAATATTGAAAATGGATGCCCCAACATTGCAGAGGAACCTTGGGTGACTGTCCAGGCAGTGAGATGTTTCTGCCATTTCTATAGCTTTGGAAGCTGTTTGCTCTGCACCTCCTATTTACTCAGGTAATATTTTATCCTTATCAGGTTTATGATAGGGTTGAAGACTAGATAGTCATAGTTATACAGTTTTCCTTGTTAGAAAATAATCTCACAAAAGAGGTATAAAATGTATAAGGTTGAGAGATATAAAAATTTAAGTTGTTTATCTTGGAAAATAAGAAATTTTGAGGTCTAAAAAGATAGATTTTGGTTAGTAATACAAGTTATGATACAAAATGGTTTAGGCATAAACTTTGGACTCATCAAGATAACATAGATAATAGAGTAATTTCTCTGAATATGCCAAATACAAATGGACTGGACATTGTGGATGTAACCCTTACCTCATAATTGTTCTTATTATATGTGGTTTTACTGTGTTAGAGTTAAATCCTTTCCTTTTTATTTAGACAAAATGGGGTAGAGGATGCAGAATATTTGTGTATACTGTAAAGATATGTCTCTGCCTAAGGTACCTTCTAGTTTGTTTAATAAAGAGCTTAATGGTCAGTAGCTAGGCAGGAGAGAATAGGCAGGACTTCTGGGTGTTTTTTAGGAAGTCAGAAGGACGAATCAAGACATGCTAGGAATTCCCCAGTGAGACACAGGGGAAACAGGACGTGCAGTATGGAGATGCGGTAATGAGACACATGGCAGAACGTTGATTTACAAATACGGGTTAATTTAAGTTATAAGAACTAGTGGGAAAACAAGCCTAAGCTAAAGACCAAGCTCTCCTAAGCGATGTCTCTGTGCCATCACTTGGAGCTGGTGGTTCTGATGAGAAAGTAAAACTACAGGTCTTGAGAGACAGCTCAGCAGTTTCTCAACTGCTTAACTTACCGGTAATTCCTGCAGTCTCAATTCCAGCATCTACCTGGCAGTTCAAAAACCATAGGTAACTCCAGCTCTGTGGATCTAGCTCCCTCTTCTGTCCTCCATAGGTTCCTGCGTGCATGTGGTACATACAACATAACACAGATGAACACATACACATAAGTAAACTTTTTTCAAAAAAAGTAAGAACTCCAAAACTGGCTGGTTCCTGCACAAGGGCAGGGATGGGTGGGAGCCTAGATCATCTAAAGCGCTGAACAGGATGGAGAGTTGCAAACAGTCCCGTGCTGTGCCCCGGGGCCAGACTGATGACATAGACAGCAGAGGATTACAGCCCAGGGCAAAGTATAACTACACCCCCCCCTGCCCCAGCCACCCCAGAAAAGAGAAGCTGCCTCTCTCTCACAGAATCCCCAAAATACCACATGCTTTGCACAGATGCTCCAGTCTGCAGGAAGCAAGGCTTAGTTCTTGCTACCCCTTCGGTCATGGCTTCTGCTTCCAAAAAAATGCAGCATCAGAGCAGAGGACAGAGAGACCTTAAAGTGGAGACACTTGATGATCGAGGGTAGCTTCGGTGATGACGTGCCTTGCCGATGTCCGTGCCATGCCGGTGTCCGTGCCATACCAATGACCGTGCCATGCCGATGACCGTGCCATGCCGATGTCCGTGCCATGCCGGTGTCCGTGCCATGCCGGTGTCCGTGCCATGCCGATGACCGTGCCATGCCGATGACCGTGCCATTCCGATGACCGTGCCATGCCAATGTCCGTGCCATGCCGATGACCGTGCCATGCCGATGTCCGTGCCATGCTGATGACCGTGCCATGCCGATGACCGTGCCATGCCAATGACCGTGCCATGCCGATGACCATGCCTTGCCGATGTCCGTGCCATGCCTGTGTCCGTGCCATGCCGATGACCGTGCCATGCCAATGACTGTGCCATGCTGATGACCGTGCCATGCCGATGTCCGTGCCATGCCGATGACCGTGCCCTGGCTGTGAGGAGGCTATCTGACCTCTGGGGTTTCCTCATTACCCAGAACCCCCGTCTAATCACAAACAAAATACCAGATCAATCCAAGCAGAGAAATATTTTACCAGATACACAGCAAGAAGCTTCAAAACCATTAAGGTCCTGATGAACAAAGGAAGTCTAAGAAACCGTCACTGAGCAGAGGGAACTAAAGAGACAGGATGGCTAAAAGTGATCCGGTCTCTAGATGGGATCATGAGGCACCAAGGGCAGTTAGTAGAAGCACTGGTGACATCCTAGAGGCCGCTCAACCACTGCAACAGAAGCAGAGCTCTAGGGAGCTTTGTGTAGATAGCTGGGCTCCAGGCTGCAGAGAGGGGCAGAGTCGCTTCCCTCTGGTGTGCAGTAGAACTAACTGCCAAAGGGTTCCTTACTTCAGACACCCAACTTGAAAATTCTGAGTAAACAGCCCTTGGTGGGTTTGCTTTGGTTTTGTTTGTTTGTTTGTTTCTGGAAAGGTTTCATGTAGCCAAGGCTGACCTAGAAATCACTATACAGCAGAAGATAACCTGGCGTTTCTGATCTCCCTGTCTTCTCTTGAGTGCTGGGACTGTAGGCACGTGGCACCACACGCATCCTAAGAGATTTGAGGGCTTAAACCAAGGTTTTTGTACACTCTAGGCAACCAATCTACCAGCTATGCTACATTCCCAGCCTTATTCAACAGGGTGTCTCTGTAGGGTAAAAGGGCCAGCCAAAGAAATTCACCCTGGCCCTGAAACCAGAGCCAATGAAAGAAACACACCCTGGATATGAAAACCAAGACAGTGAAAGACACACTTTAGCCCTGAACCCATAACCTAAGAAACACACCCTGATTCTGAAGCCAGAGCCAAAGAAACACACTTTGCCCTGGAACCAGAGCCGTCAGTGAAAGAAATATGGCCCGGCTCTAAAACTAAAGCCAAAAGCTAAAGGGGAAAAAACCTGAAAGAAAGCCAGTTTGGCCCTGAAACCAGTGTCAACTCTGCCCCTGAGCAACTGAGCATGGAAACCAAACAATCCCTGAGCAGGAAACCAACCAGTCCCTGAGCACAAAATCTAGCAACCAGACCCTGAACCCAGAACCAGTGAAAGAAACATTTTAGCCCTGAACCCAGAATCAAAGAAACACACCCTGGAAATGAAGCCAGAGCCAAAAAAACACACTTTGTCCCTAGAACCAGAGTCAGTGAAAGAAAATACACCTTAGCCCTGAAAACAGAGCCAAAAGGCTAAAAAGGGCCCTGAAATCAGAGCCAGCTCTGCCCCTGAACAACTAAACCAACCAATCCCTGAGTAGGAAAACTAGCCAATCCCTGAGCAGAAAATCTCCCTGGGAGAACTCTGCCCCTAAGAAGCCCTATGTAAGTCCCCTGCCAGCTCAGTTGCTGGATGTCTTTTCCCACCCCATCAGAGGCAGCCGCTCTCCTGCACTCCTTCTTCCTAAATAAGAGAGTTTTGAGTGAAGATCTTCTTTAGCTGGCGCAGAACAGAAGAACCTTTGGGGGCTGAGCAGGAAAAAAAATACCAGAAGAAACAGTTACATCTGTGGGGAAACTCCCTTAGGAGTGGAGCAGAAAAAGTAACTTTTCACCTGAGTCGGAGGAGATTGCTACACTTCTGTAGGGGCTCCCCCCACCCCCAGAGCAGAAGAAACAATAGCTCTGCTGGGCGGTCCTGAGCTCCGCTGTACCTGCTCACTCTCAGAGAGGAGCAGGATCGCTACATCCAGGTTACCATCCCCCACCACACCCCAGCTTCAGCTATGGCCTGGCTTCCGGATGAGTCAGGATATCTTTCCTTCCAGAGCTGTAACATCCATGCTCTCTATGGAGTCCTGGCTGTCCTGGAACTCACAGAGATCCTCCTGCCTCTGTCTCTTCATGAGCCACCATGCCAGGCTTCCCAGGCTTATTATTTAATTAAAAGGTATTTATTAGGTTTTTTTTTTTGAGGATTCCCCACAGTGGTTTTTATGCATATTCACCCCTCACCCAGCTCCTGCCAGATCCACCCCCAGGCCCTTCCCTATCCAATTTTGTGTCCTTTCTTATTTTCACTCATCAGGTCTAACCTGTGCTGGGCATGCATACACGGATGTGAGGCCTTCCCCTGGAGCACAGTTGACCTACCAGTGGCAACAGTCAAGGTGGATCTTCATTTGTTTGTCTCCTTCCTTTGACATTCTTGGCCTAAGACAGTCATAGTCCTAATGAGCTCTGCTAGCCACTGTCCTTGACTTTCCCTTTCTGTCAATTTTGAAGGCATTCATTCATTCGCATAGGTCTTGCTGTCATCGGCCACAGTTGGGTCAGTGTGGTGTCCAGCACAAAGGACCTCCTCCAGTTAGATATCCATAGACCATTATAGCCAGATGTGGATGTGCAAAGAAGGATTGGACACTTGTCTGTGACTGATGGCTTGGAGAATTCCATGGCTACAAGAAGTCTCCCACATCTCCTGAATATTCCAGGTGTCTCAGGCAGGGATGCCTTACTTGGTCGTGGCCTTGGGTTCTAGGTGGAATGCACGCGAGTCTCTGCTCCCTTGGGCCTGCGCAGCAACAGCAGAAAGGCGATGTGTGTTTAGTACGATCTACAGAAGCTGTGAAATATCACCTGGACAGACTGTTCTAGAAGCTCGCAGCAGACACTCTGCTCCTAATTGCTCTGCCATCGGTAAGATGCGAGTCCTGCTGAAACAAAAAGCCTCTGAAGATAGAAAGGTCATGAACTTCATTCATTATGTAACATTCCCCGGCTATTTGGGGCACTCCGTGAGCTTCCTAATAGAACTCTTACCACCGCTTGACGTGTGATGAGTGCGAAGTGAACGAATACAGAAAATAAGTAATTAATAGGAAGCAGCTGACACACTGTTCTGATTGTCCCGACCTAGAGAAGAGTCTCTTTCCTCTGGTGCTTAATTAATATTCATGTCACACCACATTTTTTTCAATGCAGGTCTAAAGAATGACACTTGTGAATTCTTCTGGAGAATGAGAATCATTTCAAGGTGTGGAACAGTTCACAGAGAGGCATCCTGGGCTCCTAATTCTCATTGTTCCTCCCTAGGACCTCTCCTCAAACCAGGCTGCAGCTTGTTGCCACCTAGTCTCCCTGCCCACCCAAGCTGGTACTTCTGACTAATGTTCACTCTAGCCTTAGCTCAAAGATTATGTCTGGGCGTGGTATCATGTGTGCCTGCAATCAGAGCACTCAGGAGGCTGAGCCAAATGGATTATGAGTTCAAGACCAGCCTTAATGATGTAGTGAGGTGTTTTCTTACTGTGAACTCAGGTCAGGAACATGAGATAGGTAGATGATAGATAGACAGACAGACAGACAGACAGATGATCCTTACATAGATGGTAGATATATTAGAGATATATAGATGCATGCTAGGTAGATAAATAGATGATAGATAGGTAGGCAGATAGATGATAGATGGTAGGTAGCTAGATGGATAGAGATAGACAGACAGACAGACAGTAGATGGAAGGATTGATGAGTATAGTGAGGACAGCAGAGCAGAGAATAGGGAGACTAGCTGGGTTATAAGGCGGGTGAGTAGCTGAGGGAGGGAAGTGCAGGAGCTGGAGGGAGTTTAGGGAAGGGGAGAAGGGGAGAAGGGCTAGGATTCTAGTGTAGACATAAAAGTGTATAACAGGTACTTGTGACTCCGCCCCCTGGAGGCCAGCATGTACTTTGATATGCTGACAGGCACCACAGGTAGTCAAGTGTCCCTTCTGCCAGAGGTAAAGGAAATGACTCCTTTTGGCAGATGGGGACCAGTTTCACAAATTCCTGAGAAATGCTGGCTTTTATCTAACTGCCAGAAACCATGGAGTCCAGCTTGAACTCATTTCTGGAGATACAGACTGCCTTTTGGAGTTGGGGAAACTGGAGTCTCCTTTGGATCGGACAGGGAGACTCCTGTCCTGTTTGGGGTCGAGCATGCCCACCACAGCCACTTATTCTCAGCCCGTTTCCCATTGCAGCAGAGGCTTCCCAAGGCTGGATGCAGCACCAATGGGGAGAAGGCAGTCCTGGCCGGTGCAATGGCTTAGTAGATAAAGACAGACTGACAGCCTGAATTTATGTAAAATCATTGTTAAAGACAGGACTAGGGTTGTAGCTTAAGGGTGGATGTAATGTTCTGTCCTATCTCTTTAAGAGACAAGCTGTAGGGCCCCGGGGTTTGCCCCCCTGCTCCTGGGGTTACTTGAGAACAGTTTCTGGTCAGCCAACTAAAACATTTTGTTTGTTTTTGTGCTCCCTCTGCCCCACCTGGTGATTAGATGTAGGGCATTGTTTACTCCATCTTGGGTGTGGCAATTTCCCACCTGCCTGGGGGGAATTCCTTGTGCAGCAGCTAGGTATATAAGAATTTCCCCAAGGTTGAATAAATAGCATTCGGCTGATCTCCTTTCAAATGACCCAGGTCTCTTGTGTGTTCTTTCAATCTCCAGGCCCTTGCCCAGCTCATGTATGGTACAGTGGCACGCAAATTGTACTGAGAGGGTAACACAGAATCGGGTGTTACAACAAGCCATGCCCACTCCAGCCTTAGCCTTGCTCTCACTCACTCTCTTGGTCCCTCTCTCTCTTCCTCTCCCCTTTCTCTTTTATCTCTCTCTCTTCACTCTCTCCCCCCTTCTCCCCTTTTTCCTTCCCCTCAATAACCCACCTAATAAATGTTCAACTTTACTCCGCATGGTCTATGTCTTGTCTCTCACCCTCCCTCAGTCGCCACTCCATGTGGTGGCTAGCCGTAGGAATGCTGCCGGGGACCTGCAGCCACATGGAGACATGCCGACGTGGTCTCGTGCGCCCAGGACTGGCTGCTTTCCAACCCATTGTCCCCTGCCTGCTGGCGAACTCACGACAAAAGTATTACAGTAGAGAGCTTGCCTACCACATGTAAGGCCCTGGGTTCCATCCCCAGTGTTGAGACAACAACAAAAAGTGTGGTTGAGTGTAGGGGCACACACCTTTAACCCTAGCGCTCGGGCAGAGGCCAGCCTGTTCTGCACAGGGAGTTGAGACTACACAGCGAGACTGTCTCAACAACAACAGCAACCAAGACATTTTAGAAGACACTTTGGCACCATGTCGCAGGCCGTTTCTGACTGTTGTATTGGGGGCTTTCCTCCTGCTCCTGTTGTTGATATAGAGCCCAGCTCTTTAAACCCAGCCCTCTCAGGTCAACTGTTGCAGTAAGTATCCCTTTAAAGCTCACGTGGCTCATCGTGGCTTAACTTTTCCTCCTTTACACATGATCATTTGTCCTTGAGACTTACTTATTTGCGTGGCACTTGCCCACAACAGGAAAGAGCTGCAGCGATCATGGCGCGGGCTGTGGGACATTCATGTTTTCTTCTCATTTTGTTCATGACCTTAGGATTCTGCTTTGATGACACACTCCACAGCAATGTTTAGTTTCTCCTCCTTCTGGCTGCTGGGGCCAGGTCTCTGTGGCATCTCTGAAATAATGAGAATAGTGTAAGGTCACTGTCACTGTTTGGACGACTGTCACTGCATGGGAGTTGTAAATTGTGGCAAAAGCGCTCAACTAATTTTCACACATAATTCCTTTCAAAGAATTCCTTTGTTCTTGTGGGAAATTAAACATCCCCAAAACAAATATATTAAAATGCAAATTTGGAGATGTTTTTAGAGAATAACAGACTGAAGAACTGCATTTCAGATTAGCTGCCAGTCGAGCCCCCATTTGTCAATAATTTCTCAGAAGAGTCCGGGATGTTCTCCTCTTCTTATTTCCATTTATAAATTCAATTTAGGAGTGCAGTGAGACAGACTGATTCTCCTGCCTCGCTGTCTAATTTACTTACTTCTCTAGGACAAATGACATGCAGAAAGGGCTAATGCTCAGAATCCCAGGGCCCTAGAAGAAAAGGCCTTTGCATGTCTCAGAAATGCCAGTTCTGTTTAGTCTCAGCGATGTCACCCTCAGCATGTGCAACACCCTGTATTCTTGTTCTGCTCTGCTCCTGTGCTCACTAGGAAGGCAGCTTCTTGGATGGCTCTGTATAGAGATTTTCATTGGTATGGATCTTGCTTTATTGATACAAAGTTAAGGTCAATTTTGTTATATGTATATTTTTGCTCTTGATTAGGGTATTGTGTTTGTGCAGCTCATTTAAAAAATGTAATGTATAATTAAGAAATATAGGTTATAGATAATTATCTATAATAGTCAAGCTTGTAGTCATGTTAGTTAGATTTTCTAGATGTACAGAGCTGTATTTCAGATGATAGGCATTCTTCAAACCTTTCAAAGACTACAGAATGTTATTTAAAATTTTTAAGAACTTAGGACTTTTCACGACAGTGAGACACATCTGCTCCTGGCAGCACCAATCTACTTCAAGAGGATGATGGGCATTAAAGAGTTCCCTTATGGAGTTTGTTAGCCATTTGGGCAAGACACTTCTCTTATCTGGACTGCTTGATGGTATGTTCCATAAACTAGACATGCAGGACCCACAGAGCAATGACTGCTGAACTTGCCTAAAGGTGAGATTGTCCTTCAGGGTTCCTGCTTCATGAAAGGGTCTGCCAGACATTCTGCAGGATACAGAAGAAAGTGACTGACAAACTGCCAATATAGGCGGACCTGTCTTTGAAATTTCCTGCTTTATGAAAAAGTCTGCTGGATACTATAGGCATGTAGGCTGAAGATGGATACCCTAATGATACAAAAGAACTTTGGGTGACTGTCTAGGCAGTGAGATGTCTCTGTCATTTCTAGAGTTTTGGAAGTTGCTTACAATGCACTTCCTGTTTACTTAGGTAATATTATATCCTTCTGGAGTCTTTGATGGAGTTGAAGAATTTATAGTTATAATTATAGTTTTTCTTAGTTATCATGAAAGATAAAGTAGATATAAATATTGTAACTGTAATTCTTGCTTGATATATGTTTTGTTATATGTAATTTCACTATGTTAAAGTTAAAACCTTCTTTTTTATTTAAACAGAAAAGGGGAGGTGATGTGGGATTCCCCTCTGTATGCTGTGAATACCATTGGTTAATAAAGAAACTGTCTTGGGCCTGTGCAGGGAATAGAGGTAGGTGGGGAAAGCTAGGCTGAATGCTGGGAGAAAGGGGGTAGAGTCAGAGAGAAGCCATGGAGCCGCTGCTGGAGACAGATGTGCTGAAACTTTGCTGGTAGGCCTCAACCTCATGGTGATGCACAGATTAATGGAGATGGGTTAAATTAAGATGTAAGAATTAGCAAATAATGGGCTGGAGAGATGGCTCAGAGGTTAAGAGCACTAGCTAGCTGTTTTTCCAGAGGTCCTGAGTTCAATTCCCAGCAACCACATGGTGGCTCAGAATCATCTGTAATGAGATCTGGTGCCCTCTTCTGGCCTGCAGGGATACATGCAGGCAGAATACTGTATACATACTTAATAAATAAATCTTTAAAAAAAAAGAATTAGCAAATAAGAAGCTAGAGCTAATGGACCAAGCAGTGATTTAAATAATACAGTTTCTGTGTGATTATTTTGGGTCTGAGCTGCCAGGCGGCCAGGAAACAAACAAGCGACCTCTTACAACAGCTCTGTATTAAACTCGACTCGGGTGTCTTGCCTTTCCCCCCATGCAGCATGCGAGCTCATCTATGTGGTTCCATGAATCAGTGACAGAATGGGGTTAAGAGAAAAGTCTGGTCGTTGTACAGATTAACCCAGGATCTGTAATGCAGGCATTCAAAGCCTTGTAGGAAAAAATATAAATGCCCGCCAAGGGACAGTCACGTTGCTGACGCAGTGTTGGGTATTTGGGGCAGCTCTGTTGCCCTTCCAGGCGGTTTCCTTCGGGCAATGGAGGGATTTGAAGGCTGGAAAAGCAGTCACCTGCTAAGGCCTCTAGCTGGTAAATGTCATTCCCCATGGCTCCCGCCTCCCACGCAACTCGGCTCCAGGCAGTTCTTCAGCCGGCATCAAGAAGTGCAGCCAGCCAATCACACTTAATGGATCCAGTGGACCGCTGATAAATTTTTTATTAAAAAAAAAAAAAAAACCAATGGCTTCACCAAGGCAGTAGGGTTATCACGTGCATGCGGAAGGCAGGGCAACTTAGTAAGACATTGTCTAATGAAAGTAAACAAACAAATAGAAATAATCCACAGAAATCAACAAAAAATAGGGCTGGGAATTCACAGGAAGGGTAAATACCTAACGTGTTCGTTACAAAAAGAAATGCCAGACAGACATGATGCCGTGTAATCCTGTACTTTATCCACATGTGCCCAACGCAGGAATATAGGAGGAAGTACACAGACATGCCCTTCCCACACTCTCAGGAGATGGTTCCGGACTACAGGTGGGACTGACCCTCTGAACTCTGCGATTGCATATATATGCAAAGCTATAATAATAATAACAAACAAACACAAAAAAAGAGGAACCTTCTTCACTTTTTTAAAATCACGGCTGCAATGATTATGTATTTATGCTGAGAACTATTTCCTTTAGTTTTATGGTTTTTCACCTACTTATCAAATAACCTTTAAAGCCCAGCAGAAATGACACATTCTAACAAATCTTCTCGTTCTCCTATGACTGAGACAAACCAGTCATAGCTTTCACCCTTCCTTTCTCGCGTCTTGTGACAAATATCTACCCAGCTGTCTATCTGTCTTAGTTAAGGTTTTTTTTGTTTTGTTTTTGTTTTCAGACCTCATTACAGATGGTTGTGAGCCACCATGTGGTTGCCAGGAATTGAACTCAGGACCTTTGGAAGAGCAGGCAATGCTCTTAACCACTGAACTATCATCTCTCCAGCCCCCTTAGTTAAGGTTTTTATTGCTGTAAAGAAACACCAGACTATGTAAACTCTTATAAAGAAAACATATAATTGGGGTGGCTTACAGTTTCCAAGATTTAACCCATTATCATCATGGTGGGGAGCCTGGCAGCGTGCAGACAAACATGATGTTGGAATAGCTGAGACTCCTACATCTTGCAGGCAACAGGAAGTTGACAGACAATCACACTGAGGGAAGTTTGAACAAAAGAGACCTCAAAGCCCACCCCCACAGTGACACACCTCCTCCAACATGGCCACACCTCCTAATAGTGCCACTCCGTTTGAGGGCCATTTTCTTTCAGACCACCTTCTCTGACTGCCTTTCTCCATCACAGAGTTGTGGAGCAGTCGTGCTGGCAATTTCTTTCTGCACCCCCTGTATACAATTACCTCATCCAAGGCTCATAGAAACCTAGGTAAAGGGGATAGGAAGAACTTAAGAGCCAAACGATGAGAGACCATGCTATGGGACACTGTCTTCTGGACATGTCATGGCTGTTGGACCCATGAACTCACAGGAGCAGTGGCTACCTACTGACACAAGACTGGGCAAGTCAATGACCCACTGTGGAGGAGGACAGGGCTCATAAGGACCCACGCCTTCCAAAGGAGTCATAGGCAGTTAATGGTTGCTAGGAGATGAGAAGTCATATTCCTTAGTGGTACAGACATTGGGAAATTGCCTTTGTTCAAGTAAACAACTCCCTACCCATGCTCATGAAGACAACTCTAACCAAATGCAGTGGCCACAAACAAAGACATGAACGTAAGTGTGGGGGTTCTCACTGGGAGGAGAAGGGTTTCTGTGGGAGGTTAAGAGGATAGTAAAGGGCTGTGATCCAAGCCTATCTATATAGAGATGTAGATGTAGGGATAGATACGTGAATATACAATAAATTTGAAAAGTGAAGCAAAACGCTCCCCCAACACACTGCCACTCACCGTTTCCAATTCTCTGTGAGAACTGCCTTTCAGTTTCATTTTGTTTCGTCTTCTGCATCTAAAGAAACTTTCATAAATGAGTAAGCGGAAACTCAAGAACCCAGCTGAGCGCCTGAATAAGCAATTCCCAGAAAAAGAAACACAAATGGCTTTTAAACGTGAAAAATGCTTAGGCTAGATGATTGTTAAAGGGAAAAAAAATTAAAAGTTGTGTAAGAAATGCAATCTGATCCACAGCCTGGCTTGGTCACAAATAATATTTATGTAATATTAATACTCTAAATGTAACTGGCCAGCAAACAAAATGGACTGGGAATGTTCCATCTCCAGACTTCTCTGTCACCTCAGTTCTTCAACCCCACAGAGGAAGTATCAGTTTGTTTAACTTTTCTAAGTATTCTTGTGTTTCTAAGTATTCTTGTGTTATTAATGAGTAGTCTCCCCCCACATCCTGGGAAACCCAAAGTTCATTTTAGTCTAATGTCGTAACACCCAGTTCTTATCCAATTTTTGTGTCTCCTTGCCCACAGTTTGGGCTGACATGGCTTCAAGTTTGTGATGGGCAAGAAGTGTGGGTAGGGACATCAAATAAGATGTGGCCTGTCCCAAGCTAGATGCAAATTTCAGAGAGGAACACATACATTTAGGGGAATAGGTCCTAAATAACACACAGCATTATCTTTGCACCCAAAAAAGTGTTCATTATTTCAAATTCAAAGTTAGCTAGGCATCCAGGAATTTTTAGACTCATTTTTTTTATCTGAGTATGTGCATGTGTTAGTGTGTGTTTGTGTGTGCCTGTATGCATGTGCACATGTCATCTACATGTAGGTGCCTACAGACAACAGAAAAGGATGCTGGTTTTCCTAGAGCTGGGGTTACAGGCAGTTTTGAGTCTCTCACTGTGGGTCTGGACTCAAGTTCTCTGAAGAACAGCAAACACTCTTTGGTTAGTTGGTGTGTTTTTCAAGACAGGGTTTCTCTGTAACTTTGGAGCCTGTCCTGGAACTCACTTTGTAGATCAGGCTGCCCTTGAACTCACAGAGATCCACCTGCCTCTGCCTCCCGAGTCCTGGGCTTAAAGGTGGGCACCACCACCACCCAAGGTAGCAGCAAGTACTCTTAATGGCTGAACCATCTCTTTTTGTTAGACCTGGCAACCTTAGGCACAGAGTGAATGTCTTTAAACTCCGTCTCTCTTGCCCCGCTGCGGGCCATCTGTAATTCTCCAGGATTGGGGAAGACATGGAAAGCTTGCACATATGGCATTACAAGCTCTTGACTTGCATGGCATCATCTGCCATGAGTGCCTTCTCAAGGTATCACATGACCAAGGCTGACTCACAGGACCTTCCCGGTGACTGGGGATGTTGTAGGTGTGCTGACCAGAGACCTGGCTTGTGGTCCACTCTTTGTTGAAGCCGCTTTTCACCCTTCTGGGTGGTACTGTCAGGGCATGCGTGCGTGCATGCGTGCGTGCGTGCATGCATGCGTTCATACCTGCGGTGAAAGCTTTATTCTACAGGCTCCGATCCACAGGAAACTCTGTTCCTTCTCCTATCACAGCTTGGACTCCTGCCCCACCCAAATCTTCTGCGCTACCGGTTTCCAGGTGTGAGTCCTCCCAAACACCTAGTGCCACATACCGGTCTCTTGGGAGTTCCTGGGGAACCCACTCATTTGACCTAAGATACATGAGGCAGTCTTCTCCCATCCAATACTTAAAGAAGAGAGGAGAGCACAGCACCCATAGCAACTGCCCAAAGCAAAGTCACTGCTTTCTTCCTAGAGTCCCAGGAAATTCTCACCCATCTCTCCTGGACTTGGGGTGGTTGGTGGCCTTGACTAGAAGAATCACTTGAGAGCCATCTCATTTGCAAATCCTACATGGATTGTGAATAATCTCTATTTAAGCTGTGAGGGTGCTTTATGCCTATGTTTTCAGCTGTGGAAACCTCACTGACTCTCAGACATAAAAGTCTATTTTGCCTGTCTATTACATAAGGAAAATGGTTCTGTAATTATACTGCGAAGATGATAAAAGAGAAAGTGTTCATGGGGGGGGGCACGGAGTGTCATAAACCAAAATTTTCGGCTGTTGTAACAGGCAGAAGAAAATATCCCAAACTGATAATTCACAAGACAGCTGTATAAGCACAGAACTTATAAACAAGGAAACAAATACCAGTAGGAAGAACCAAATAATTGAAAATATTTGCCTTTAAAAAGTGAAACTGGCCAGTTGTGGTGGCGCACACCGGTAGGATTTGCTGAAGGAGGCAGAGGCAGGAGGATCACGAGTTCGAGGCCAGCCTGGGCTACACGTTTTTTAAAATGGGGCTGGAGACACAGCTTAGGGGTTAAGAGCTCTGGCCGCTCTTCCAGAGGACCCAGGTTCAAGTCCCAGCACCCACATGACAGCTCACAACTGTCTGTAACTCCAGCTCCAAGGAGTCTGACACCTTTATACCAATGCACATAAAATAAAATTAAATAAATTTTAAAAAAATGAAACTGAGCCGGGCAGTGGTGGCACATGCCTTTAATCCTAGCACTTGGGAGGCAGAGGCAGGTGGATTGCTGTGAGTTCAAGGTCAGCCTGGTCTACAAAGTGAGCTCCAGGACAGCTAGAGCTACACACAGAGAAATCCTGTAACAAAACACAAAACAAAAAAGCGAAACTAGGATTGAAACTGAATTGAGGATAACTTTTTATTATAAGCACTTTAGAATTAATTTTAACAATGTATCATTTTGATTGTCATCAAACATTTGAATGATAAATTTTGCCAGTCCCACAAATTAGTATACGGTCAATAAAAAGATACAGGAAGGCGCTGGAACTCTACCTTAGTGTGGAGCACCTATTAGCCTGTGTGAGTCCCTGGATTCAATCCCCATACTCTGTCCTCTCCCCCTAAAAGAAGACTGTGATGGTTTGGATGAAAATGGCCCCCATAGGTCCATAGGGAGTGACTCTATTAAAAAGTGTGGCCTTGTTGGAGGAAGTGTGTCACTAGGGACAAGCTTTGAGGTCTCAGACGCTCAAGCCAGACCCTTTGTGGCATTCCCTTCCTGCTGCCTGTGGATCCAGATGTAGAACTTTCAGCACCACATCTGCCTGCACAAGGCCATGCTTCCTGCCATGGTGATAACCTCTGAACTGTAAGCCAGCGCCAATGACATGTCTTTGTTTATAAGAGCTGCTGTGGTCGTGGTGTCTCTTCACAGCAGTAGAAACCCTAACTAAGACAAAGGTCTACAAAATAATCATCACCAACATTTATACAGTATTTTATGCTAATCAGGTGTAGTCTCAAATTCTGAACCCATGGTGAAGGGACTCTGGCCAGCTTGAGCATGGCAGGCAGGATCTGGCAGGCCTTGCCCTTCCCCCACTCCCTCTTCCTTGCTAAAAACCATTAGAGCACATTCCTAAAGCTAGCCACCAAGGTCTAGTTCCTTATTTGACCACTTCTTCCTCCTGAGGCTGACCACCAACATCCAGCTATCAAAGTATTAAAGTTCAACAATCAAAAACATTCTTTGGATCACCTAATTAACACACCTAATTATAATTAACCACCTCATCCTTGTAGTAGGAGGCGAGTGGGCTGCGTTCCACTGCCCAGCTAGCTTAACCCCCGAAATAATCACACAGAAATTGTATTAATTAAATTACTGCCTGGCCCATTATATCTAGCCTCTTCTTGGCCAACTCTCACATCCTGATCTAACCCATTTCTACCAATCTGTATAATACCACGAGGTCGTGGCTTACCGGGAAAGATTCTAATCAGCATCAGTCTCAGGCAGGAGCTTCATGGCCTCTCACTGTCTCTGCCTTCTTCCTCCCAGAATTCAGTTCTGTCCTTCCTGCCTATCTAAGTTCTGCCCTATGAAAAGGCCAAGGCAGTTTCTTTATTCAACCAATGAAAGCAACACATAGAAAGAAGGACCTCCTACACCACATCCTAACATGAGGTTTCCCCTTTTACCTTTATAAACTGCCATTTGCCTATGGGCCACATCTGTCTCCTCTCTATCCAGAGGCAGTCCTTTGTCCCTCTAGGACAAATACCTGTTAGGAATAATCATAAGACGAGCCTCCCCACCGATGCAAATAATTTCGATCAGACCAGATTAGATCAAATCAAAGATGCCCATGTTTATTGCAGTATTCCTGGGTGGCCAGGAAAGCATGGTGGGAAATGAGAGAGAGACGGGGGGTGGGGTACCCATGCAAAACCTGAAAACGACATGTTCTTTTTCTTTGCAGTAGCCTAAATAGCCTGTGGAGTAGTCCTGGCCCTCCCTGGGGAGGGGTCAGTGTTTGGTGGGCTTTTCTGGAGGTGGAGTCCGGACCAAGGCAACTCCCATGCCAGGGGCTGGGGTGATCCTTTGAACCAAATATCTCAGGGGGGGCTTAGGATGGATGCCAGGGACTGGGGTGATGCTTTCAATCATCCCAGACTCCTTGGATATAGGAGTGTTAGAGGGCTGGGGTCTCACTTCCAATCAAACATCCCAGGCTCCTTTGAAATAGGGGCATCGGCTCAAGTCTGGCTACTTCTTGCCAATCCCAGGGCGACATGGGAGAGGGGAGCTGGGAGCTGGGCTCAGGCTCAGCAAGAGGGATGGCTGGAGCAGCATCCAGCTTGCTGACATCCTGGAGTCCTCAGGCAGCTGCTTTTTGAGGGAGATGAGAAGGCAGGTGGCTAGGAGAAAAAAATGTTATTATTGGCCTTATAAATGGAGCTAGCCATGGGATGGGACACAATAGCAGATAAAACCAGATTTTAGTTGGCAGGTGTCCTTGATCCAGGAGAGCTGGTACCAATGGTGAAGTTCCAGGAGCTGGTGCAGGTGTTGGCATTGTCTGGAGAGCGCTTTGTAAGTCGGTCATGACCCAGGCAGCAGGAGTGACCTGTAAAATATGCTTGAAACTGCCTGGGGTTAGCATAGGTTCTAGAGACTGTTAGTTTTTATTTTTTTAACCAAACCTGATTTTTGATACAACAGCAGAATTTTTCCAGGAATATGTAGGTATCTGTAACAGATTTACATCTTATGTCATAGCAGAAGGCTATTGCTTTAGGTTAAAATGCATGAACATTTTAAAAGACAGTTAAAGGGAATTGGGAACTCTGGATTTTTAGGATATACCTGAAACCTGTTAATCCTGGACTATGAAGCCTGTGAAAGAGGCACACCTGTTTGTATTTTTAGCAGGCAACTTAACAAATGAAGTAATGAGCTACTAGTACCTTAAGTCATCAAATGCCATTAGCCAGATCTGGGAGGAATAAATGAGCAGAAATGAGACTTTTTTTTAGCTATGCAGGCAATCCCAAATCCTCTCCTTAGTCTTTGGAGAACACCAGCCTTAGAAGCAGTGTTTGCCATTAGCTGCTGAGTACAAGAGGCCCAAAGATTTTCTTGTAGGGGGAAGAGTTAGTCTACCTGTCTTGGCAGGATGAGAAGATCGATTCCCTGGGTGAAGCATCCAGGAAGTGGAAGAGGTAGAAGGCTGCTTTTTGCTGTGTGAGTGGCTTTGCCAAGACCAAAGGATAGCCTGGAGGCAGAAGGTCCTTCTGTAGCCACTCATCTTCTTGGAGGAGAAGGATGCTGTGGGAGTTGGAGTGTCTCTGTGTTAGAGGCTCTTTTTTTAAATGCCATACCCTCAGATCTGTAAAGGCACCTGAGAATTGGGTACCATTACCTGTTATTTTAAACTGGGCATATAAGCTAAATTTAGATATATATTTTATCCAATTAGTTACAGTTTACCAATGCTAGAAAATGTAAGAAGATTAAAAGGAATATTTTAATAAGTCAAAGAATACTAGCACACATGGGAACTCTTATCCAAGATGGTGGTCAGGTTGAAATGGCAGTTACCCACGTGATTATATTCTCCCAGAGCTGCCATAGCCTGGAGTTTTAAGTTTTACTGATCTTAACATAAGCACACACGCACACAGAAACATCATGAAAACACACCCACACACTCACACAGACATGCTGTGGCCACATTATTCTAACAGACAAATAGGACACTTTTAGAAACCTGCGTCAGCAGCAGAAAAAAATAATGACAGCTTGAATTTTGCAGGAAAACGGATGGAACTAGAAAGCATTATTTTGAGTGAGGTAACCCAGACACAGAAAGACAATTATCACATGTACTCACTCATAGGTGGTTTTTAAACATAAGGCAAAGAAAACCAGCCTACAAACCACAATCCCAGAGATCTTAGACAACAATGAGGACACTAAGAAAGACTTACATAGATCTAATCTACATGGGAAGTAGAAAGTATAAAAAGACAAGATCTCCTGAGTAAATTGGGAGCATAGGGACCTTGGGGGAGGGTTGAAGGAGGGAGGGGAGTGGCAGGGAGGGGAGCAGAGAAAAATGTAGAGCTCAATAAATATCATGGGAAAAAAAAGAAAAAAAAGAAACCTGTGTCAGCTGACCAACTTAAAAATCCTGGTGGAGTTTAGCAGACTAAGACAAACAGCAAACAGCTAGAGAGCATGGAGGGGGGATGTGGGGAGAGGGGCAGGAGTGCATGACAGAAACCGTGGGCTTCTGGAGCCTTGTTTACTTTAGATGTTAGATAGCCCCAATTTAAAATAATTTTTGTAAGTGAGACCCTAATCGCCCCAGACACCCCTATATCCAAAGACTCTGGGATGTTTGGTCACACCCCTATATCCAAGGAGTCTGGGATGATTGATTGAAAGTGTCACCCAGCCCCTGGCATTCATTCTTGGGGCACCAATGGAGCAGGAAGCTCCATTTCAAGCCCTCTCCCCCTGGGACTTACCTTGGGTTGGACTCCACCTCCAGGAAAGTCCCCCAAATGCTGACCCCTCCCCAGGGAAGGTCAGGACCACTCCCGCAGGCTATTTAGGCTGCTCTGGAGAAGAAGAACACGTGGTGTAGGGTTTTGCGTGTCCCCCCCCCACTTCTGTCTCTCCCTTCTCCTCGCCATGCTCTGCCAGCCACCCGGGAGTGCTGCAATTATTAAACGTGGGCATCTTTGATTCGGCCTAATCTGGTTTGATTGAAATTATTTGTGCCGCAGAGTGGCTCCTCTTAAGATTATTTTTAACAATACCCCTGTCCCCTTTTCCTTGCCCCCTTCCCCTTCTCCCTTTTCCTTTATCTTCTGTGTTTGTCTCTTATTCCCTGCCCCCTTCTCTCTGGGGCAAATAAATCTCCTTTGTGCTGAGAACTTGGCCTTGGGACTCCTGAGCCAGATATTTTTCCTTTCACATGGACTAATGAAATCTAGGTGTCTTAGCATCCCAGAACTCAGTGGCTAAGGACAGGAGGAAGCAATCACCTCCTTTCAGAAAGCTGGAAGTCAGCAATCCAAGCATGGGCAAGATTGTGCTTTCTCTGAGCTCTAGGGAAAACAGAGCAACATAATTCCATTCTTTGTAAGATAATAAAAAGTATTCTAGAACCAAATATGACTGACTAGGGCCCCTAAGAAGATGGGGGGAGGTTACCCCGATTTCATGTCCCTCCGTGGAAGCAGTTTTATGATGTTCTGTAGTAGCAGAACAAAGAAAGTCCCAAATCGAGGCAATTTTAAAACACATTGGTACATCAGAGAAGCAGGTGGCAGGCAGCCAGGCAGATGTGCCCCAGATGTTATCTGAAAGGGGTGCTCTTAGCCCTTGAGTTGGTATAAAACAGGGGTTTGCTACCTTAATACCTTCCAAAAGATTTTCTTTTTCTTAATCTATTTGTCAAGATGTTAGTTCTGTTACAGACAATGACTGATGCATTGAGGGGCTAAAAGTAGCCCAAGAGAAACTGTAATTAGGTCAGCAACATTTCCAACTCACCATAGTCATTGAGGTTTCTCTGAGTCTATTATCCTATGCAGACAGCTTCTTTCCAGGAATTCTCCATCACGCCGCTTCCCTTCCCCCATGTAGCCTTACCAAGAACTCTGTACCCCACCATGGACACTGCCCCAGTGCTTGCCCTGGACACAAGGGCCAGACCAGGTGGCTGAGAGCTCTTCTGAAGTTCAAACTATGAAGACAAATGACATCTCAGCCCAGAGACTAAATCAGGGCTGGAGATGTAGCTCAAATAGCGGAGCACTTGCCTGGCTTTCATGGAGCTCTGGGTTCCATCCCCAGAACTGTACAAACCAAGTGTGGGGTGGAGGTCTGTAATTCCAGTCTGGGGAAGAAAGGAGGCAGGAGGATCAGAAGTTCAAAGTCATACTTTGCTGCAAGAGCTCCTTCTGCCCCTTCAGCCAATAGCCTTTAAGATACCAGCCCACTTGGGTGTGGTCTTTTTCACCTTAAAAAGCAGCAGTAGCCCTGCTCTCTCTCTCTTGCTTTGGGCTCTGCTTCTGGCTACTACTCCTTTCCTGGTTGCACAGAGGGCTGTTGTCTAGAATGGTGATCTGTAAGTTTTCCCTTAAAAAAATAACCCTTTTATTAATCATAATTCCAAACTGGTGTGGGATTGTCTTGTGACTTACACCTTCAATACTTGGCTGCATAGGGAGTTCCAGGCAAGTCTACATAAGACCCTGCCTCAAAATGAGAGACAAAGGTAGATAGAAAGAGACTGGAGAGATGGCTCCATGGCTAAAAGTAATTAGTGCTCTTGTAGAGAATCCAGGTTCAGTTCTCAGCATTCACAAGGGAGCTCACAGCTATCCAAACCTGCAGTTCCATGGGCTCTGATACCCTCTTCTGACCTCTTTGGGCATGATGTATGTGTGTATGTGGTACACATATATGCAGCAGAACGCTCATACACACAATAAATAATTTTTTAAGAAAAGAGAGAAGAGAATCAGAATGGACCACTCTACATCCTTGAATATCGCCTTTCAGCTCCTGTGGCTCTTCTTGCCCACCGCTGTGGCTGTAAAGAAGAAGAGGGGAATGGAGTGAGATGGCAGCACCCCCTCTTCTCAAAGGGGACCAAGCACAGCCTCTCACTTCTCCCAAGTGGAATTCCACCTCCAACTTTCAGAAAAACATTTTCCTCCTTCCTGCCAACATAAGGGAAATGTGAGTTTAAGATGCATCTCCTACTTACTAAATGCTGGTCTCTGTGTGCCCTGCCCAGCAGAGCCAGTCCGCATGGCTGCACAGGGCGTCTGCCTGGCTGCAGGCTCCATCTGCACAGTGGTGGCACTAAGATGTGCCCAGCCAATGCACATGAAGAGTGGAGAACGGAGACTGGCTGTGAGCACTAGCTAAGTGCTGACACCAGGAGCACTGTTGCTTCCATTCAAACGACCACAAAGACCAGGCTGGGCATGGTGTTCATGCCTCTACCTCCAGTACTTGGGAAGCTGAGGCAGGAGAATGGCTAGCCTGGGCTACATAGAGAGACACCATCTCAAAAATCAATTAATTAGTCAATCAAAATAGCACCTATTCTTTCACATTGGAGACCAGCAGCTGGGACTGAGCAAGACTGAGCTCCCTCCGGAAGCTCTAGGAAAGAATGCTATTTTCTCTCACTAGTGTCTAGTGATTCCAAGCACTCTTTGGCATTCCTTGTTTTTTGTTCCATTCCCCATACTCTGCTTGAGTCATCACATGGCAGGGTCTTCCTGGTGTATATCTACGTGTCTGTGTGTCTCTTTCTCCCCCTCCCTGCTTGGTGCTGGAATTCAGGACTTCTCATAGCACGAGCTACCACAGAACAACCCCCCTGACCCTCTGGTTTCTTATAAGGACGCTAGTTTTCTTGACCTTGGGGCCCACCCTCATTTGGTATGACCTCCTCTTAACTAATTACATATAGAATGGGCCTCTCTGTAAACAAAGTCACTGTCTAAAGTTCGGAATAAACGTGATTTCAAGGGGAAGCCAAGAGAGTGACTTGCTGCAGACACACCTGCTTCAAACACTGAGTCTGGGCCTGAATGACCACATTGACTACTTTCCTCAGCATGAATATGGAAGAGCTCACTAGAAAAGGGACAAAAATTAGGAGTTGGGGAATCAGCCTTGTTTCTCTGAGGCGGCACAGAGGACGGTGAGTAAACACACAGGCACTCAGGAACTGGGCTTGGACTTGAGTTCCCACTGCCTCCTGAGTGCTGGGATTAAGGTGCATACCACCACACCCAACATCATGCTCAGCCTTTGCGTGCATGCGTGTGTGTGTGTGTGCACATGCGTGTGTGTTTATACATCATAAAGGATAATTTACAGGGGTCTGTTCTCTCCTTCCACTGTGTGGAGCCTGGAGGTCAAACTCCAGTTGTCAGCTTGCCACTTCTTTGGCCCCCAGGTCCCACTTTTTAAAATGTGGGTTCTGGGGATGGATTGA
Organism: Ondatra zibethicus; assembly: GCA_004026605.1. NCBI lineage: Eukaryota > Metazoa > Chordata > Mammalia > Rodentia > Cricetidae > Ondatra > Ondatra zibethicus. The sequence continues at coordinate 10,782 of PVIU01005737.1, read as the reverse complement.
GGTCCTTGTAGTTGCAGGACAACACCTTACCTCCTGAGCTATTTCCCCAGCCTTCTCATAAGTTATTGCAAAAATCAAAATCCATGACCCACGTCATATGCTTAGACATGCATGAGGGTGTTGTCATTGTCACCATTGTTAGTTTTCTCCCGGCTGGTCACGGGATGTAACTTCATCCTGTAGGATGACCCTCTGCTCATCCACAATGAGCCTGTTAGCTATGATTCTCATGTTGTCCACTGTACAACTCAAGAGTGTGGCTGACATAAACTATGATAGAATAACCTACTTCATACAACACTTGCACAACTTTCTGGGGAGGTCTTTGCTTTTTTTCCTTACTGCTTATAGGTCACTGTGTCAGTAAAATAACAGGCCAGGGTGGTTCAGCTTCACCCTGATGCCAGTCGAGTGTGATCTCAGACATCAACAAATAGATCGCAGGCATAGGGCACAGCACTAATTCAGATAGTTGGGTCGGAGCACGGGCCAGTTGCCTTTCAAGACCTGCATGCTAGAAAGAACCTTTGTGGTCTTCTTAAGGGTGTGTGAAAAATCAGACTCAAATAAAACCTGATATGAACAAAGCCCAAGACTTCAGAGACTGGGCATGTGTATCTTAAATCCCCCACTGATGGGGCTGGAGGGCTCCCCTCAATACCAGTCCTAATAACTGGAGAGGTATACACAGCACCTACTATGTGCAGAGCCGCTGATGCCCCGAGAAGATAATGGTACAGAAGATGATGGGTAGTGTTGCCTATGTGATTTCATTTATGTTATAATAATGAAAAACCAATGTGTCTCTAGATCTGTTGCAAGGAGGAAGCTGCTTGTTGATTCCCGGCTGCCTGGCTAGCTTAGACCCAAAATAATCACACAGAAACTGTATTAATTAAATCACTGCTTGGCCCATTAGCTCTAGCTTCTTATTGGCTAACTCTTACATATTAATTTAACGTATTTCTATTCGTATTGCCTTCTACCAATCTATCCATTGGAATACTAATCTCTTCTAGAAACTCCCTCGCAAATGCCTATAAATCACGACTTACCAGTTATGAGAGAGTCCGTTCCTCCAGGGAAGCAGACACATGACATTGTAGATGGTGATGGCTGGCGTTGCTTTTGTTAAAGCTCCACACCATGCAATGGTGTAGATAGAACAGGAATTACAGGGGCAAGAACAACGACAAATTGCTGTTGCAAGGCCGTGAGCTAGACGAGTGATGATTGGGAAGAAAGCGGTGGTCGTTGTTGGCACATTTCTACTGGGTGCCAAGTAGGCCAGCGATTAGGATGACTGGCAGCTACTTGGCAACTGCAGGAAGCGCTTTGCTGAGATTGTTTGGTCTATTATTAGTGTGTGTCCCTGTATGCGGGGGAGGGCCCCAGCTGTCAGAGGTCACCTTTCTGGAGTCCATTCTTCTCTCCACCTTCACATGAGTTCCAGGCATTGAACTCGGGTCCTTCAGCTTGAGCAGCAAGTGTCCCACCCACTGAGCCATCTCATTGGTGCAGGAAAAATAGACTTTTTTGGGGGGGGCGTTCAAGACATGGTTTCTCTGTGTAACTACCCCGGCTGTCCTGTACTAACATGCCGGGCTAATAGACATTTTTAAATTGATAAATTTCAAAACCACGTTCTAGATTCATAATGAAACAAGGGATCTTTACAAACTGCAGTGAGGGGCTCTTCACAGCACACAAGGGTACACGCTGGATGTGTGCAGTGCAGTTCAGGATTCCAAGCTCTGCACATGGTCCTGACTAAGCTCTATATAGGAAATACTTGTCTGTGGCTCTCCATAATCCCACCCCTAACTCAGCTGCATCTGCCTTCTGCTGATAAGGGCATCTAGACTTGAACTCCGGGTCCAGGTTATTTCATGGGGTGACAACTGATGAAGAATGTGGAAGCAAAGGCGAGTCATCCTCCAAGCTTAGAAGAGAGGACCCAGGTGAAGAAACCCAGGTAGGCCCCCCATCGTGGAGGAAGATAAGCCCTGGGCAAAGCCACTTACCCACTGAAGATGTTCAGGACGTTCAGCAACATTGTAAGGACAGTCAGCAACATTGTCAGGATGTTCAGCAACATTGTCATCCCACACAGGCCAAGTCAGCCCATTCATTTCACAGTTGTGTGAACACTTTCTGCTAGCCCTGTCAAGGCTGAAGCCGGGACTGGCCATCACTAGGAAGGAAAGAGCTTACGATCCCACCCACAGAGGGAGCTCATTCTTTCAAGCAGATGAACAATTTGCTACCTTCCAACTCATGACAAAAGATATATAGAAATACTGGTAAAACCAGACAAATACAGATTCTTCAAAAGAGACAAGGTAAACAAAGTGGCACATAGCTTTAATCCCAGCATTCCAGGAAGCAGAGACAGGTGAATCTCTGTGAGTTCAAGTTCAGTCTGGTCTATATAGAAAGACCCTTTCGAAAACAAAAACAGGGCAGGTGATGGTGCACACCTCTAAGCCCAGCAGTCAGGAGGCAGAGGAAGTGGATCTCTGAGTTTGAGGCCAGCCTGCTCTACAGAGAGTTCCAGGACAGCCAGGGCTACACAGAGACACTGGCTCAAAAAACAAAACAAAAAGCCAAACAAACAAGAAAAAACAACTCAAAACAAACAAAACCCCACACCAAGCCAAAATAAAACACACACACAATAAAAATTTTTACTTAAAATGTATGAATTTAATTTAAAATTAAAAGGCATGAATTCTTGTAAAGATTAAATACACAGATTTTCTAGGTAGCGTGGCTTGGTGACATATGTGAGCCGGTTGGTGTCATTCTGCTTCTTTATAGTCCACTGAGGAAGTAAAGGATAACTCAGAAAATGGCGAGAGCATGGGCAGCGGCACACGATGTGGGGCAGCTCCAAGTCTTCATCCCACACAACCAAGGGGTCATTTTGACTTGAGGGATTTAGAGCAGTGTGCCAAGGAGTAGCCGAGTCAATAAAATGGAGATCTGTGTTGATTGGCGCCTCCCAGCTTCTCAGGGTGGCATCCAAGACAAATGGGCTGCGAGGCCTTTGCACGGCTGTATTTGCAGACTACTGAGCAGCATCCGGAGAGCTGGGAAGACGGTCCTCTGTGGACTGAACTGTAAAATCAAGCACAATAGGTTAAAGCATGAATATTCAGAAGTGAAGGAGACTCAGGCAGGCTTGGCTGTTGAGAGCAGGCACAGAGGGGGGAACTTAGGCAGTGCCCACCAAGCAGAAATGTCAGCCAACTCTTTTTTCATCTGGACCCCTCCACACAGCCATTCCCAATGTGTGAGTAGACCTTGGAGGTTGTCATGGACACTCCAGGGGTTGAGAGTCCACGGATAAGCCCTTCCCAAGTATGAGATGGGTGAAGCTGTGTGTGCCTGACACTTAAGCATTCAACCAATGTAGCCCTTCCTGCCTGAGGTCCATGTTCATAAACAGTCTGCTAATGACTACAGCTTCCCCCGTCAGTGTCTCTGCAGGGAAATTCTAGAAAGAGAATATGGATTCCATGTATTCTCATCTTCATAATAATTAACTTTGACGCAGTAAAAACGCATTGTTATTCAGCTTATAACTTGGCTTCCAATACGAAGTAACTACAGGGAGAAACTCAGCTAGCCAGGCCTGCTTGGGTCATGAGTTTTGCTGTTGTATGGGAAATCTCACTGCCTCCTTTAGAGCCTCAAAGCACCGAGGAATGTGTCCCTGGAAATGAGCCAGTGCTAATGCACCGGTGTTGCAATTTTGCAACTAATCCTGCTCCTCGGGTTTGGATGAACTTAATTGGCAAAGCTAGGTTTCTACCCATGTTATACTGGAGGCAAGCAGGGGACCACGGGTTTGTCCTCCAAGGCCAATGAGTTCCTCCTATCTTTTCCTAAGACATAGACTATAATAGAATAGAATTTACTAATATTATCCGATTATTTGAACAGCCTATGATGTATAGCTATTGCCTCTGAATTGAAACATTCCCATCTAGAGGAGGGAGAGAGGTTCTGGAAGTGGAGGGTGAGGCTCGGGGGTGCAGTGCTAGAGAGGTAAGAACTCAACAGCCAAGAGCACTTCCTGAGCTTGCAGAGGACCTGGCTTCAATTCCCAACCCCTACACGGCGGCTCACAAAGCTCTATAACTCTAGTTCTGGGGGATCGAACACCCTCTTCTGACCTCTGTGGGAATCAGGGACACATGTAATGCATATACATACACACGGGCAGAACCCTCATGCACATAAAAATAAAATAAATAAAAAAGAAAAGAAAACACGATGCCAGTCTCTGGAAGCTCCTGGACCTTACAGGAGTCACAGGGCCTCTCTCTGAGGTGGAGACCTTACAGGAATCTTGAAGCCTCTCCCTGAGGTCATATAAACAGCCGCCTCAGGGAGGAGACCCTTCTGACGCCTAGTTACAGGAAGCTGTGCTGGGTGCTCCCAGGAGACAGCTCTTGTGAGTCGCTGCCATACCTGGTGGCCTTTTTATGGTGCTGCAGCTGTCTTTGGGTCTCTCATTCTCCTGAGAGTCACCCATCACTTCTGCCTCCCAAGTAATCCCAGAATTTTGCAGGTTGGCTAAGGTAGATTTGTTTGGGGAAGTTCTTTTGGTCTGTAATTGCTGCCCTATCCAGGATGAAAAGACATTTGTTAGCGTCTTCCTGGGAAAGCAATGAACTAACCTAGCAACAAAGTTATGGGATATCTGCGCCAAATAGTGAACTTTGTTTCTGAATGGTTGTCCTGGTACTATTGTTTCTGGCACTAATTAGGCAGGAAGACCAAGAGCCTGTTAGGGCCATTCCTGTATCGTGATGACAGATTTACTAGTGTCTTCGGCATGGTAGGGAATATCTGTCTGTTTATTCTCCTACTAGAGGAAGCTATATGTCCCAGCTGCCCCAAAATGATCAACTATAATCGTGACCTGAGTATAACTCTGAAGGAAAGGCCCCAACCATTTTTTATTTTGTTGCACTGGAAATTACCTGCTCTCTTGACCTTGGAAACCCTGGGTCACCGTACATAAGTGAGCCGGTGTAAAACGTTTACTAACAGTAAGAGGCTTCTGAACACACAGCTGAAGAATCTATTCAAAATTACATACTTTCTATAGGAGCCCTGGCTGTGTCACACATCACATGACTACGCAGGAGCATCAGGTCTGAACACACAGCGTGAGGACTTCATGCGGCGCATGCCATCAATCACAACTGGCAAAGCCAATGAACACTGCCTGATACACCTGAGTTTTTATGAATGACGGAGTTTTTACTGTACTTACAAACTTCCCTGCTCTTGGCCACGCGATGGTTTACTTACAAAAGAAAGAGATTTTGTTTCCCTCAATCTTTGGATTGCGCTGTACTAGGATGCTGCATTTTAAGAATGCTTTCTGAGTGACTGATTTGAGTTTCATTAAAAAAAATATTGTTAAATGGCTATTGGCTTGGGATTAGGAATAGATTTGTTTGTTTGTTTTGGTTTTGGTTTTTCGAGACAGGGTTTCTCTTGTAACAGCTCTGCCTGTCCTGGAACTCACTTTGCAGACCAGGCTGGCCTTGAACTCACTGAGCTCTGCCTACTTCTGCCTCCTGAATGCTGGCATTAAAGGCATGCACCATCACTTCCCAGCAGGAGCGGATTTTTAATTTCTGAAATGATCGTAATTCTAACTTCTGACATTTTGTGTATTTGTGTGAGGCAGGGTTCTCGGCATTCACAATTATAATACCAAACCCTCAGTCATCCCTGCCAAACCTGGAAATTGTTCCGCCTTCTGTGGTATCAAACATTCAGCCAAGATTTAATTCTTTCAATGAAAAAAAAGCTAAATACAGTCACCTCATTAGCATGCAATTTTCTCTTCTCTTTAATAAACGGCAAGTTTATATGCACACCAAAGACTTGCTTAAAAACAAATCTCTATGGTAAATGTTTGTTTATATGCCTACATTCCCTAGGTTGTGTAAATTTCCTTACATGGAAAGGGGGTCACAGGAAGAAGACTCTAGAAGCCTTGGTCAGAGGCATAGGTCCAAAGGCATCACTAGTTAATGATTATTTCCCCTTAGCCCGGGCCCAGCTGAGGTACATAGAGCCCAGGCCTGAAAACAAGTGCTTGCCATGCAAGGCCTTGAACTCGCAAAGATTCGCCCACCTCTGCTCCTGTATGCTGGGATTTAAGGTGTGGCCCACCACTGCTAGGCTCATTTTAGCATTTCAAGAATGTGTACATAGTAACTGGAGCTGAAGACCCATAGTAAATGGGGCTGGAGACACTGCTCAGCAGTTAAGATCACTGACTGCTCTTCCAAAGAGCCTGATTCAATTCCCAGCACCCACATGGTGACCCACAGTTGTCTGTAACTCCAGTTCCAGGGGACCTGACACCCTCCTCAACAGACACACGTGCAAGCAAAACACCAGTGCACATAAAATAACAAATAAATAAATTATAAAGAATGTTATATATCTAGCCTTCAGGAACTGGCTTTTTACACTCCATGTATTATTCCTCTGTACATTCATCAATTTTGTTACAAATATCAAACAAGGGCTCAGGCTTGGTGTGGCAGCCCACACTTTGAATCCCACACCTTGAATTGCAGTGCTTGGGGGCAGAGGCAGGATCTCTGAGGATTGAGGTCAAGCTGGTTTACATAGTGAGTTCCAGTGAACAAAAAATAAAAACGTGAGGACAATGACACTCTCAGATAGATGAATGAAAAAACAGAGCAAAAAAAAGGACATGATGCTACTAGGTATGGTTGAGGAGGGAGAGACCAGCCAGAGGCATCCAGAGGGTAGACTTGGAAGGGCCTTGAGGGGAGAGGAGTGGGGAACGAAAGAGGAAAAGGAGAAGGAGAGAACAAAGAGAGAACCTGGGAACCCAGAGACCAAGAGAGCAAGAGATCTGCTTGGCCAAAATGGCTGGGTTCTATAGGCATCTGAGAAGCGGGGGGAGGAGGGCTAGCGCAGCCATCACCCGCTTGAGCATGTTAAATAGGCACCTCAGTCATGTCCTGAACTTGAGACCTAACATCCAGGTCACCTGGGGCTACCTAGTGAGACCCCTGTCTGAAAAAAACATAAAGCGAAACAAACAACAACAACATGGCATGGGTCTATCACAGCTTATTCGATTGTTCGTTATTGGAGAACAGCTGGCTTATTTCAAAATCCCGGCTATTATGAGCAAGGCGCCTATGAATATTCATGGCAATTTTTCATTAACATAGCTTTTCATTTCTCCGGGGTAAAACCCCAGTCTTGAAGCTGCTCCGCTCCTGTGCATTTGCATATGGCAGACCGTCTTCCTGCGTGGCTGTGCTCTCTCTCCCATCAGCACGTGAGCGTGACTTGGTTCCTTGCTGGCATTCGGTGTGGGCACAATTTTGTATTGGTCATTTTGGAAGGTGTCTAGCAATGTTTTACTGGGATTTTAATTTACAGTGCCCAAATAGATAAAGATGATGAATGTATTATGTGTAGCTCATTGCCATTCACTTTTTTTTTTTTGGCAAAATGTTGCCTTATTGATTTTTCTTTTTTTCCCATTATTCTTTAAAGATTCATTTTATTTTTAATTCTGTGTATGTAGGGGGAGGGGTGAGTACCTGTGAGTGTAGGTGCCCATGGAGGCCTGACGCTGCAGATCCCCTGGAGATCTGGAGTTAGCAGTACAGGAGGCTGGGAACCAAACCTGAGTCCTTTGGAAGAGCACTGAGCACTTTAACCACGGAACCATCTCTCCATCTTCTTTATTTTAACGTGTGTGTGTGTCTATATGCACTGTTATGATGGACTATACATGTGCATTTGCATGTGTGTGTCTATATGCACCTGTTATGATGGACTATACCTTCAGAGAATAAACTCAAATGCACTATTCCTTAAGTTGCTTGCATCAGAAATTTGATCATGGAAAGAGAATACGAAGCAACACCCCCACCAATAATCCAGTAACTTTACATCGTAAGTAGGTTTGTGATCTATTTTGAGTTAGTGTTTGTACAAGGTTAATCTCGTTTATATTCACTATCATATTGGATCACTCCGATATTTTGTTTTGTTAAAAATCTTGACTTCCTTAGCCGGGCGGTGGTGGCGCATGCCTCCCAGCACTCGGGAGGCAGAGGCAGGCGGATCTCTGTGAGTTCGAGACCAGCCTGGTCTACAGAGCTAGTTCCAGGACAGGCTCCAAAGCTTCAGAGAAACCCTGTCTCGAAAAACCAAAAAAAAAAAAAAAAAAAAAAAAAATCTTGGATTCCTCTTCCATTTTTCTAAAGACCAGTTGGCCATATTTGAATGGCTCTTTTTGTAGGTTTAATAATCCAGTGATTTCCTAGTTGGTCTCAGCCCATTCCTCTACCAATGTCGCAGAACCTGGAGTGGCCCCGCTGAACGTCATCTCGAAGTTCTTTGGGCCAGGCTCCCACTCCGTTCTTTTTTATTTTCTTTAGATACGTTTGTTCTTTTGGAACCCTACTGTCTACAAAGTCTTCAGGGATTGGGGCAGGAATTGCATTCAGCCTTCACACCAGCCTGGGCAGAAGCAACGGCTTTCCTCACAAGAGTTTTTCAATCAACAAGCATGACTTACCCCTCCATTCCTTTATAGATCTTTGGTTTCTTTCATGGGTAGTTTTTCATTCAAGTGCTGTACATGTTTTGGTACATATACCAAGAAATTTAATTTTTGAGCAATTATAAATGCTATTTTTAAAATTTGGCATTCATGTATCCATTGCTTTCTAGATTGGTTTTTTTTATTGCTTTTGATTATGTATATGTGCATGTATTTGTGTGCGGGTATGTGCACATGTGTGAGTGTAGATGCCCTCAGAAGCCAGAAGTGTCAGATCCTCCGGAGCTGGAGTTACAGGCCACTGTGAACAGCTGTCACGGATGCTGGGGAGGGAACTCAGGTACTCTGTGTGCTCGCAACAGCGGACAGAGCTCTCCAGCCCCGTTTCTGTGAGTGATTCCTGGGCTAGCAACCTTAATGAACTTGTTTTTTTTTATTTGTAGATTTGTTTCATTTGTGTCTTTGTTTTTGGTGGATTCCTCAAGGTTTCTATGTAGACGGTCAATGTATACACAAATAAGGGCAGGTTAATTTCTACCTTCTCAATCTGTGTGCCCCCCCTTTTCTAGTCTCTATACTGCCTTCCCCCCACCTTTTCTAGTCTCTCGGTTATGCCTAGAACTTCCACCATTTGCTGAGTAAGATAAGTAAATGCAGGTATCCTGGTCTTATTGTTTTTGAAGCAATGTGAATTTTTTTTGCCTGTTTTTGTTTTGTGTTTTTTGTTGTTAAGGCCGGGTCTTTTGTAGCTCAGGCTGACGCTGGCTTCAAACTCAATACATTACTGACGATGACCTTGAACTCCTGATCATGCTGCCTCAGCCTCTCAAATGCTAGGATTCAGATATGCACACTACTGGCTTCATGAGTTTTAATTCATTGATGTGTGTGCTCCTGTGCTTTTTATTCTTGATCTTATACATTAATTTCATCTTTATTTTTTAAATGTGGGAGTCTCATACTATTGCCCAAGTGAGCCTCAAACGTCTAGGTTTAAGCTTATGTCTGACTCAGCCTCATTAGTAACTAGAACTATAAGTCTGTGCTACTTTACCCAGCTTCTGGTTGGTTTTTAATTTCTTAAAAAATTGTAAGCAACCTGGAATTCGTGGTATAAACCCACTTGGGTGTGGCATACGTTGTGGAACACTGTCTCCCAATCCTAGCAACCACTCCTCTCTCAGTCAGAGCAGCTGTGGTGACCCACAAGGGCCCCTCAACGAGGCCCAGCCTGTTGACCCGCTCTCAGAGAAGGAAGGGGTGAGCTCTGGGAGGGCCGTCAGACGATCCGAGAGTCCGGTCCCTGTTCCCATCTGGGTCCATCTCACAGCTGGAGACGGTTCTGCCCCAGCTGCTCTCAGGAGGCATTATACTATACAGACACCAGAGGCCTGCTGAAGAGGGGACGCCATTTATGTTGTATGGAGCTGAGCATCCGTGCCAGGAGGAAACTGCAAGCGGTGTGGCTGCGTTGAGGCCGCCCACACTCCTGTAGGCGGCCCGCTCATGAGGCCAGAGCTCACTAGTTCACCGAGACCTGGGCAGAACTGTTTCTTGTGGTTTGTCACTGGAGCGCTGTCTGAGGTAAGCAGATGTCTGCTCATGCCTCCCCAGAACAGGTTAACACAATGGCTGTTTTTATAAAATGTCTGGCTAGTAGCTCGTTGAGGACTTCAGAATCTATACTCATGAAAGGTACTGAACCACGCTTTCTTTCGTTTTGCCTTTGTCTGGGTTTGGTACTGTTGTGTCAATAAGATGCAGGCGGTCTCTGTGCTGGCCCCTGGGTGTTTCTCCACTGCAGGTTGCTGACTCAAAGGCCCACTAACACAAAACTCAAAATTTCACACATCCACGTATTTGAAAAATAGTTTAAACAAGCAAATATTTAATCATTTAGAACCCCTCCAGCTGCTTTGCAAATTCCAGGAAGCCTCATCAAGCCATGGCGAAGTGTTGGTATGATATGCAGTTTTACATCATATACTTATCTATCTCCTATAGTTATATCATACAGTTATCTATCTCCTATAGTTATATCATACAGTTATCTATCTCCTATAGTTATATCATACAGTTATCTATCTCCTATAGTTATATCATACAGTTATCTATCTCCTATAGTTATATCATACAGTTATCTATCTCCTATAGTTATATCATACAGTTATCTATCTCCTATAGTT